>VZTF01002733.1:54151-183574 GCA_013397755.1 Cnemophilus loriae | reverse complement strand
CGCCGTCCCCTCCGCGCCGCGGTGCCGCTGCCGCTGCCGCCGCCGCCCGGTTACCCGGTACCGCTGGCGCTGCGGCGCTGCCCGAGCGGGCGGAGTCGCCGCCGTGCGCGGAGCCATCCCGGGGCNAGCCCGCGGCTCCCCCCGCCCCGTCCCACCGCCCCTGGCCGCCACACACACCCCGCTCTCCCCGCGGCTCTCTCACTGGGGCCGCCGTGGTCCCCTGCGTCCCGGGATGCGGCTGCGCCCCCCTCTCCTCCGTCCCCTCCGTCCCCTCCATCCCCTCCGTGGCGAACACCGCTGTGTGCAGAAGAACGAATGTAGGACAGGATGGACCTTCCCCGCCGGAAGGTTCCCGCTAGGGAGATGGCAGAGCAGCGGCGGAGAAGCCGGCGGAGCCTCGCAGCCATGTTGATGTCGGAGCATCAGCCCTCGCTGCTCCAGGAGCCCAACTGCGGCCGGCAGCGGCTGTGGGAACGGGCATGTCTGGGCCAGGTGTACTGGGGAAGCCTCCTCCCGGGCTGGTCCTTCCCAGCGTAGACTGGGGAACACTGGCTCTGCGGTTCCTCTGCATCCTGGGACAGGAGCTCTTCCCTTCCTGCACTTTTGCCTCCTCCCTCCTAGTCTGTTGCATCTCCGGGCCACTCATTACGTTGTGTGTGTGGAGCAGAGGGATGTGTTGGTCCCAGCTGTTGTCATGAACCTGGCCTCACCAGTTCTGGAGACCAGGGGTGGGACAGCAGGTGCCCCCAGCCAAGCCCAGCCCTGTGTGGCCTTTGGCTGACTGCTGCGGAACTGGGAGTCCCTGCCCTTGGCCATCGCGTTGTCGTGCTGGTGATCCTCCCCACCCACACTTCCATTTCGCATGTTGCGTGTGACACGTGGTGTCAGCTTGTTCCTTCTGAGCATCCTCGGGCGAGCGCTGCATGTCCAGGGCTGCTCCGGCCAGCGCAGCCAGACAGCACACTGGCGAGGCGAAATGAATCCATCCTGGAATTGAAGCCTAATTGGTTCCTGCTGTGCATCTGCAGATGGAGGGGCCTGGGCTGGCTCTGGCAGCACTGATCCTGGCCATGGCTGTGTCCAGGTGCATGAGGCAGTGCTGCCCAAATGGACTGCGTGTCCTGGGACCGGTCTGTCCTGGTGTGGTGGGACTGTATCCCAGCTGCCTGGACCTGGATGCTGGGGACTGCGTGTGCTGCCACAAGGACTCTGACTGAGCACCCTGGTCCTGTGTACAGGCCACACCTCAGAGCCGGCCCGTGGACTCTGTGGTATTGCCACAGTTGGTCCTGGCAGGTAGAGGTGTGCCAGGCCTGGCAATTCCACTGCTGGTCTGGGAGTCAGGTTTGATTTTGCACAAGCAGCCATACCAGAGACTGGGTGTTCTCAGTGCCCAACACCTTCCCAATCCACGTTGCTAAATATATACTGTACTCAAGGGATTATGCATTTGTTTAAACGCATAATAAATGTGTTTAAATGCATAAGACTGGATCATAATGCACACCAGAGGTTGCCAGTTTGGCCTCCAGTTACAAGCCTCTCTAAGATACATCTCCTGGCATATTACCTCATCTTTCTGCTTTCAGAAAGCGCAGTTCCTGGTTTCATCATGGCAGGGCAGTCAGAGGAAGCAAATCCTGGATATCTCAGGTGGCCAGTGCAAGTTAAAGCTAAACTAGTTCACCAGTTCACCAAACACTTCCAGCTTCAGGATGGGACTTGAGATTGTCTCATTCCAAACACATGCAGATATGGGAGTGGGGTCCAGATTATTCTGTTCCACCAAGCATATGCAGCTGTGGAAGTGGCTCCAGAGTGTCCTATCCCAGTGAGAGGCGGTGGGCTGAGCGCTCATGTCATCCTTCTGAGCAAGAGAAGCAGCGCTCGACTGCAGCAGTGCTCAGGATGGTGTCTCGGGGGCTTGGCTTGAATTTATCATGCAGCTGTGTTGTCTGGAGAGGCTCCTGTTGGCCGTCGAAGGTGTGAGTGGGGCCGGGGGGGAGGAGGATGAGAGATGGCTGCCCAGTCCAGGATCTGGGCTGGCTGGGAATGTGGGCAACCAGAGAAGAGATGTGGCTGAGCAGCATGGCAAGAAAAAAACAGATCTTCCCCAATTTTTTGAGAAAGATTAGAGGGGACGCGAAGGTGGGTGCATCAGGAAGGATGGCCTTGGCACACAGGGTGACTGTCTTGGGAACGTGCAGCATCCCGAGGTGCCTGCAGGGCTTGTCTCTCCGCTGGGGCACACGGAGATAGTTCAGAGGCTGGAGAGCTAATGGCTTTCCATTGCTGATCGATACCGCCTGTGCTTTCAGATGTGGTAACGGGCTCGGTTTTATAGAGCAATCTTTGCATATTCCCTGCACAAGCAGCTGGGCCCGAGTGCTGCTCTAATGGCCTCGCTATTAGCGGGCTCAGAACCTGAGCCAGACTGAAAAGGCTGTGTAAGTGCTGCTCAAGCGTTTTGGGCCAGGCATATTCCATGCATTAGGGAAGATTTGTACTCCTTGGACCAGACATCACTGAGTGTTGTCTATTTATACACATCTAAATATATCCTCTGCAGTCTTCAGAATTTCTAGCTAGTAGTAAAATTACTTTTCAATATCATGCTATTAAAACGTGCTTGCTGACACTATCCGATGAGGTTTGTGCTAGGAGAGGCTTATGTGTGTGTTTGTTTTAAATAAAAACTATTCTTGAGGTAGTTACCTAAAATGCTTTGGAAAAAAAAGCTTGTCTGTGTGGCTGGGTAGCAGAGAGAAATGTGGTCAAACAGAAGAAGCAGGACACAGGCTCAGGCCTGGAAAACCGAATCCAAACCTTATCTAAAGTATAAGGTTTTGTTGCTGAAGAGTGAACCATTCTTTCTAGAAATATATATCAAATAATCATGCACTTTGCAGCAAAATAGAAACATTTGCTTCAAATTAGTCAGATATACCTTCTGGTACTCTGGAGTTTGAGATGTCATTTTGAAAACAAAATGACAAATCTTGAAGAAGTAACTTAGGTTATGGAATTCCTCTGCAGTGCCCAGATCCAGGCTGTCAAGGGTGTTCCCACACAGCCCTGCTGCAGGGGTGTGTCTGTGTCTCTGTGTGCAGGTCTCTGGAGCAGGTGTCGGTCTTAGTGGGGCTCCCGAGGAGGGTTGGAGACCTTGGCTACATCCCCAAATAACCCACAGGCTTGCTGGCTGGGTGGTGGTGGCAGCGATGGCTGGATGAGTGCCTGCAGCCTGACATGGAATAGTGATGGCCATCATTTTGTTTTCTTTGGCAGCTCTTGCTGTCGGTTCTTGAAGAACTAAGAGGCTTCAGAGGAAGGGAAAGAGGTTGGTATTCACGGGGGAGCAGGCGAGGTGAGGAGAGGAGAAGACAGGGCTCTTGGAGGAGGCCCTGGCCCAGAGCCCCTCAAGCCAAAGACAGGTACTGATCCCCCGGGCCACTCTAGGCCCCTTGGCTGGGGCTCTGGGCTCCACAAGCCATAGGTCCATAGTGTGGTGAAATGGTGTGGTGCCAGGAACCGTGTCCTGCCCATGACCGTGGGCACAGGTTTACCTGGTAGCTGCTTTAACTGCCTAACTGACCCATTACTTAGGTGGTGTGAGGGTGGCTGTGGTGTTGAGGGGCTCCCTGCCCGTGTGCCCCATCCCGCCTGGCCGCTAAGGTGCAGGCTGGGCACCCCGTGCCTGCTGCCTGAGCCGGGCAGCAGCTTTTGTGTTTCCATGGAATAAATGGCTCTACAAGTCATATATGTTTCGAGCAGGCTGGATAATGTAGAAGGTGGTTTGTCAAATGGCTAACTGAGGTGGTAATGGGAGCCTTGGTGGGTGCCTCTGATTGTGTAGCATGTGGCTGGTGGGACCTCGGAGTACTTGAGCCAGTTCCTGATGCTGCAGAGCTTGTGTCCAGTGCTGTGCTTTTGAGTTTGCTCTTGTAGATGAAGCTTCTCCCCAGGAACTGTCTCATGGCAAAACATTGCCATGAAAACATATAATTAGATACCTTTCCTTTAAAGTGGAATGTCTTTATTCCCTTGAAGTTTTTATTTAGGCTTCTCTGTCAAGATCATGTTGGAATTCTTTTGGATTGGAGGCAGATAAAACTCTTCAGTTTTCGTTGCCTCAGCAGTGGTTCATTGCCAGACAGCTGATATTCCCTGTGTATTTATTTCCAATTATTTATACTTCCTGGTCTGTGTAGTTTGCCGTGGGGGATGGAGAAGCAAGAGCCCACCACAGTGAGCTGTGACAGCTCTGTGACTCCTGCAGCAGGACTCCAGCTGTAGGACAGCAGGTGTACAAGGAAGACACATAGAAAAAAGGAAAAGGTGCGGTGGAGAAAGTCACACTGAGAGGAGTCCCCAGGATGTGTTCCTACTCCCCTGGTGCTGCTGGTCCTGGGATTGGGATGGGATTGCTTTAACACCACTGAGGAGTCATGCACATGGATGAGGTGCTAGTTCTCCATGCTTAAGCCAGAGTTAAGAGTTTGCCTGGGACGTGAAGTGTCTGCCCTGGCACAGGGAGGCAGGTGCCGTCGGCAGCGCTTCTGGGGCTCTGGGAGCTGCATCGTTCTTGTTTTCTCCAACGCACTTTTGAAACCCTTGATGTAAAGCTCCCTGATAGGGCTCGTGGGAGCGGGTCTGAGTAAGGCGAGCGGGATTTGTCGCCTTGTCAGCTGTGAGTCAGTGGTGCTGCCGGGTACGTGGTGTTTCACAGGGAGCCTTCTGCTGCCGGCTGTGATTGCATGCAGAGCCGGTGTTGCTGCGCTGTGCGTGCTGTGGGCAGGTTTGGTGTTGCCGTGGGCAGGTTTGGTGTCGCTGTGCTGTGGGCAGGTTTGCTGTGCTCGTGGCTCCTCCTGACACGTCAGCCTTGTGTCTCATCTCCGCCGGCGCCCAGCTGCAGTGACGCTGCTCCTGGGGACCAGGCTCCAAACTGCAGTTCCCAAGAAGTGACTGCTGTTCTTCTGCTTCTGAGCGTCAGCTGTGGTTGTGGCTGCCTTTGGGGACAGTCTGCTGTGTCACAGGCATGCAGGGAGGGCTCTGCACATCAATAGTACCCTGGTCAGGAGAGGAGCATGGCCCTGAATGCTGCGACTGAGCTCGGGCAGGCTGATGTAGACAATTGAGCATCTTTGAGCCACAGTGTAAAGAACCAGGATAATAGCACACGCCTCAGTCTGGGCTCCAGTGGTGTCTACCAGTGCCCAGTGGCGGAGTGTCCCAGCAGGCACTGTGCAAGGGTCCTTGGCATGGCCTGTGGCGGGTTGGAGATGTGCTGCGAGTGCCTCCAGGTGACAACCTGTCCTCAACATGTCATTTGTGGGTCTGGTAACATTCAGGCCCCATGTGCTGTGCTGAGGATCAAGACTGGGGGTGAACATGAAGACAACCAGCCACCCTGGTGACATGGCCTCAGAGGCTCAGCCAGCAGAGCATCTGCATGGGGACTCCTTTGTGGGCTGGTCATCACTTGCTGCCCTGGCACTGTTGTTGGGCCGCTGCAAACAGATGTGTCCTTGTCCCCAAGTACATGGCAAGGATTGCATTTAGTGACTGGAGGGTGCAGCCTCCTTTCTAGCACTCCGTGTTCCTTGCACAGAGCCCCCTACTCATCTGCAGCTGGATCCTGCAGATGTCCCACACATACCTCCCCTCTCTGCATTCCCACATTGGTGAGCACCGAGAATCCCTCCATCGGGGTCTAGTGTTCTGATGTGGTTGAAATGAGGGATTGCCTCCCCAAGGGCTGGCATGCCTCTTGTGTTCATTACTGCCCACTCCTGCCCTGAGTTGGACACACCTAACCTGTGTTATTTAAGAAGCATTTTGCAAACACGCAACTTCTGTGGATTGGAGCAATCCCCTGTCCTTCCCTGATCTAGAAGGAAAACATGGTAAACACCATGGAAAAAGACACGGTAGGTCAAGATGGATGGTTGCAGCTGCTGCTAGTGCCAGATGAGGATTGTGTTAATTTCTAAGGGACCAGATTAGGACAGTAGTTTTTAAGTGAGCGTTCCTGGGTAGCGTTGTGCTGTGTGTCCAGATGGGTGCTCAGGTGAGTGCCCTGTGACTGCGGCGCTGCTCGGCCGCGTGCCCACGGCAGCTCCATTCGGCACCGTGGCCCCTCCGTGCTCTTGCTGGCTCTGCCAGGGCCTCCTGCGGTGCCGCCAACAGGCACAAAGGGCTGAGCTGAATAAGCTTCATTTCTTCTAAGAAGCATTAAAGAAGCCAATCAAAGTATAGAGTGTGTGACTGCACTTAAATTCCATCTGGAAAGTTATAATAACAATAAATAAAGAACAATAACGAGGAGTGAAATTGTGTGGCCAGCAGGATGCAAGACTTGGAATGCTGGGGAGAGGCTGGACTTGCTCCTTGCCATCTGGAATTTGGGTATAGGTGTAATCAGATATCCATATGGTTCCCCAACGGTCAGTAATGCTTCCTTGGTTTGTACTGGGGATGTGAAGAGAGGTGAAGGCTAAAGGAGGAGAGTGAAGGACAGTAGTATTACAGCTACCACACACGGATCAGAGGAATCACTTGTACTCCAAGGGCACAGCATGGTGTTCCTGTGATGCCAGGCACAGAAAATCTAACCCAAGCATCTGGGGAGCAGCACACATGTCTCTGGCGATCTGAGTGTCCCTATGTGGCAGGGACAGCATAGAGCATGCGGGTCCCGTAGAGCATGCCCTGTTCCCTCCATGCCGTTGGTGTGGCCAGCAATGCTGTGTGCTCCATGCCCTCCAGTGTGGCCAGCATGTGTCCATGCCCCGTTCTGTCCTTGCCCTCAGTGTGGCCAGCAGTGCAAGCTGGAGCAGCAGTGTTGGTGGTTCAGATGCTGAAGTGGATTTTGTAGAGCAGAGGCTTGATCCTGAGCTGACATGTGTGCATGAGGTGGCAATGGAGCAGGATACCTGCCTCCTGCAGAGCGTGGTTTCCCTCTGCCAAGGCTTTTGAAGTATGCTGAGTTACATCAATATGGTTTTGGTTTGCATCTGCAATAGCAAGTTGTGTGAGGCAGCAGAAGGGGGTTCTGGGGTGAGATGATGGATAAGGAGGACCCATGTCCCCACCATGTGTGTCTGAGGAGTCAGGTGGGACTGTGTTGGCAAGGCCTGATGAGTCAGGTGTGGACGAGGGGCTGGAGGCACTGGGGGGGGCTGCAGTGCTCACCTGCCCACAACGATGTGCCTGGAAGGGGCCCTGGGTGCCCTCTGGGGCAGCGTGGGGGTCACCCCACACCCTACACACCGGGGTGGGCAGCAGCCCGGGAGGGAGGGAGGGGGCCGCAGGACTGGGGGCTCTGGAAGGACGGGGTCTGACTGCCAGCTGCTGCTGGTGGTGGCGGCTCCACAGCCCTCAGGAGCAGTGCTGGGAGTACTGGTGCTGGGTGTGCTGGTGGTGTGCAGCAGAGCAGAGCGCTGGCTCAGCTCCCTTCCCAGCTCAGCCCAGAGCCGACTGCTGGCATATGACACTCGTTATCTCTCCAGCTCAGAAACGCAGTGCTCAGGGCATCCTGATGGATTTGTGACACTTCCCATGGGACTCTGTGCTCATAAACCAATTAAAGGATTACATCCTTGTAATGTGGAGAGTATTCTTTGTTTATTAAGTAATGCAGGTATAATTCAATTAGTGACAGGCTGACCTGCTGATGTCAAATGTGGATGCCAGTCAGGCTGGTCTCAAGCTCTGTCCCCCAGATTGGAGCAGCAGGAGCTGAGGGGAGCAGCAGCCCCTCCTGTAGCTCCCCATGCCTGACAAGGAACTGTGAGAGCTTTTTATGGCTTTTACTGATGTGTTCCTTTACAGAGTCACAGAATCCCAGAATCATTTGGGTTGGAAAGGACCTTACAGCTCATTCCACCTCCTGCCATGGGCAGGGACACCTTCCACTAGATCGGGTTGCTCCAAGACCCGTCCAGCCTGGCCTTGGACACTGCCAGGGATCCAGGGGCAGCCACAGCTTCTCTGGGCAGCCTGTGCCAGGGCCTGCCCACTCTCATAGGGAAGAAGTTCTTCCATAGAAATGAGATGGTTTATTATTATGAGATGGTTTCAGGCTGGGCTGAGTTTGTTTGTCGTGGCTCAGAAAGCCCTGTGTCACCAAGCGGTGTCCAAAGCATGATCTGCCTGTGGGCACAGCCTGTGCCTCCTGTGCCTCCATGTGGGTGACTGTGGGTAGCTGCAGTCCCCTCCCTGTCCCCAGCTCAGGCTCTGCCATGTGCTGTTCTGTGTTCCTGTAGCACCTGGTCTGGGCGTGGGCACCGCTGCTGGAGTGCCATGGTGTGGAGGGGGTGAAGCATCTGCTCCCTTTGGTGAGGTCCTCAGTCCCGAGAGTCCTGTCCACAGGAAAATCCCTCTGCTCTGAGCCATGGGACAGCCCAGGGGAGGCAGAGGGCTGCAGGTGTTTTTCCCTCTGGAAAGGGGAGTTCAAGGGCTTGTGGGTCTCATGGTGCCTTGCAGAGCAAAGCACTGGCTGGGCACCTGTCTGCCAGCAAAGAGGGGGAGAAGAGGAAATGTAAAATACCCTGTACATCAGTCAGGCTGTGCAGCAGTGACTCCAGAGCAGAACAGGACTGATTCAGCAGATTTGGAGAATAAATTAAAGTTCAAATCTCAGTAAGGGGTGGTTTGCTCTTAGGTGAGAGACAGTGCAGCTTGGACAGCACACTACCAGTGTGTGGCTGGGACCAAGTGGGTGCAATGATGTTTCCAGACTACCAGAACTTTCCAGAAAGACCAGTATGTTCCCGAATAACAAATGCTGGTCAGAAGCCCACTGTGGTTTTCCATGCAATCTCATGACAGAATTGCACTTAGTTTGCAGCACAGATCAAACAAAACTTTATGTGTTGAATGCAAATATAATGTAGAAAAGGAGGATCTGCACATGTATGGGCTAACAGAGGCACAAAAGCAGCTCATGTAGCCTGGCAGTGCTGGAGGAACATAAGCACCTGACAGCAGAATTATCTCTGAGGACCACAGACTGACTTGTAAACCGTGGAATAAATTGCTCTTATTTTGTAGCATTTACTTGCTCGGCTGCACTTCGCAGGATTTTGCTTGTCTGGCAATTCCTGTTTGTTAGGAGGAAACCCTGGACTGCTGGGGGCTGGCAGCTAGTGAACTCTGAGCTGGGCAGAGGGTACGGCCCTGGCAGTGAACTCTTTCCCTGCCCAAAAAGTAACAGGTAGAGGGGCCAAGAGGGTGATCTTGGCAGGGAGGCAGAGATGCTGAGGATGCTGCAGAGGGGGAGCTGTCCTGGCCCTCTCTGCCCTCTCCCACTGCAGGGCAATGGAAGCCCCAGCCCTCAGCAGACCATTCCTGCCCTCATGGGCAGTGACACGGGCAGCACGGGCTGCCTAAAGCATGGTGCCTGCTGCAGCAGCCTTGTCCTCCTGGGGCTGCTGCCTGCCACTGCCTATCCGTGATACTGTGAAACCTCTCGGGTGCTGCTTCTGGCAGTGAAGCTTGAGCAGCTACTTCAAATCCTTCCAAAATGACAAGATTAGAATTGGTTTTCTTGGCGGACAAAAGTGAAATCTCAGGACCTCCGTGCTCAGTCCCAGCCTGGCAGCTCTCCTGTCACGCTCGTGCTGACAGTGATCTGCTCTCCTGACGTGTTTCCTGTTCCTGTCCTGGTGCGATGCAGTGCCTGACTGTTCACCTGTGCCCTGCTGCTGCTCCCAGGTCACGGCATTCCAGCCCTTACTGGGGTTTGTGCACTGACACAGTTGAGTCACATTGCTGTGGGATGCAAGTTTGGTCCTTCGGAATGTCAGTTCACGTTGATGCACGAACTCCATTTCCCCGCGAATTTAATTGCAGGTGCGGCACTTCTGGGCTGAAGAAACAGCAGCCACTGCCATGCTCCCTGTTCCCAGGATCACGATAACGGAGTACGAAGGAGTTCATGGTAGTTGGAGGGGCTGGAGCTGGGAAGGTACCGATTACCACTTACTGAAGGGGAAAGAGACAATGGAGGGAAGTCCGTTCCCAGCACATGAAGACAGTAATGGAAACAGCAACCTGCCTACATCTCTGGTGACTTAAAGCTGATGCAAATCCTTGCAAATGTTGGCTTCCTCTCTGTATGGTTTGTGGTGACCTGTGCTCCTGGAGGGCAGGATCCCTGTGTTCCTGGAGCTGTGGCAGGGCAGGGCTGAGTGGCAGGTTCAGGATGATCTGGATGTGTGCTGATGGATGGTGCAGGCTCCCAGCAAACGGGGAGGAGGAGGCATTCATGGCCTTCCTCGCGTGCAGCCGTGCTGGGCTGCCTGCAGAGCATGTGAGGCTGAGGCTGTGGGGCGGAAAAGGAGGGGTGTGCTGAGAGTGCCCGGGTGGGCTCAGTGCTGTCGGACAATGTGCTCCTGCGTCCCTGTCCTGCCCGTGCAGGGCATGGAGTGAATCCTGCAGGAAACTCCCGTTTGTCGGGCCATGGTGTCTCATTGCTGCTGCAGAGGTGTCGATGCCTCTGTCACACACAGGGCCCGTTTGTCACATGAGATCAGTGTATTCCCAAGTGTTATCACAGGGTACAGAGCTGATGGCTGGAGCTGTCTGCTGTGGGTGTGGGCCGGGTTGCCGTTTGTCAGCCTTGATTATGGGGGCACCAGGCTTCCAAACAGGATCACTTTGCTTTGCAAAATGTCTGTTTCAATATAATTCCAGCTGTGCCCTGCTGAGTGCATGTGTGGAGTGCCCATGTGTGGTAAGGAAATTGCACGTAAAGGTGGATCTTACACTGGGAGGATGCAGCGGGGACAGTTGGATCTCATTCGGATGATGTGAAGAAAAGGCTGCCTGGAGTGAGGAGATCCTGCTGCAGGAGATCCTTCTCTAGGAGACCCTGCTCTGGGAGATCTGGATTTGTTTGTTTTCTTCTGTGCGAGTTTAACTGACAGCACATAGCAAAGTAGCACATTCCCTAAATCACATGGGTGAAGCAGAGTGAGGCATTGCCGTATCCCTTTCCAGTGGTGTGAGCTGTCCTGTGCTGTGGCTGTGCGGAACTGCTGGATAGGAACTCACTGTCCCCATGTCATCCCTCGGTGCCAGAGCCAGCAGTGGAGCCGTTCTTATGCCTGGGACTATCCCAGTCCCCTGGAGCAGGGAGTAAAAGATGTTTGCTTTCTTCCTCTCTCTCTGTTCAGAGTGGGATTTCATGTCTTAGGGGCCTCTCTCCTGAGACGAGGGTCTGCGTTTCCCTGGGCATTGCTCCTGGCAGCTCTCCTGCTCTGTCTCTGACACAACCTGTTGGTGTGTTCCTCCCAGCAGCTCCTGGTGGTCCTGGTGGCGTTTTGACAACCATGGACCTGCTGGTGATGCCTCCAGGTGCTTCCTCTGGTCACAGTCATTCTGAGAGTGGCAGTGTCATGCCAGGACATTTTATTTTTGGCAAATTTACTCTTGCCCCAAGCAGCCTCGTCCAGTGGAAGGTGTCTCTGCCCATGTCAGAGGGTGGAACTGGATGGTCTTCAAGGTCCCTCCCAACTCAAACCATTCTGAGATTCTATGGTCTTTCAAAAGATCCACAAGTCCTGTTCATCGGAGCTTTGTAAGATCACTGCGCCCACAGGATCAGTGGTGCTGGAGCTGCTGACTGATGAATGGACTTGAAAACATGTCAGTCCTGTGAGCAGGATTGGAAGTGCTGCCCAGGGCATCATTCTGCTCTGCTCTGTCCCCTTGCTGGGACACTGAAGTAATTTAGTTTTCTCCAGCTCCCCCACCTCATTCTTCATTACAAAAGTGAACAAGAGGACCAGACAGCAAAAGAGATAGGCAAGGGAGAGCTTAGATAGCAAAGCTGAGAATTAAAAAAAGAAGTTATGGATTCCTTAAAGTAAGATTTTTTTTTTCCAGTGAAAGGCTTTCTTATTAAAAGAGATTCAATTGGCATCGGATCTTTGCCACAGAAATTAAGTGCATGGAAAAGAATTTGTGTATCTCAAGAACCTCCAGTACAGCGGTAAAGGCATGATGCCTTTGCTTTTCTGTTGCTTTCTTTAATGTAAGAAAACTTGAATTAAAAAACAATGAAAAACTTAAAAAACCAATCAGCAACAACACAACTGTTGAACTGTTGGCTGTGGTACTTGTCTGGCACTGAGACCTGCTACAGGGTCCCCCCACACTGTACCAGGACCTGCCCCTGTCCCCTCTGCTGTACTGGAACCTGTCCCCTGTCCCCATCCCTGGGGCCACTGGATCCATATTTTAGCTGGGCTCAAACCTCTGGATAGTTCCTGAGCTGTAACCAAGGAGCAGCTGCTTCTGTGTCAGGAAATAAGCAGAAAATTTTCAAGGTAAGCTTCTCCGCTAGAAAATGCCATTTTTTGGAATACAGAGTGCTCTTCTGAAAGTGTTTCACATATGATGACTTTTCCTCATGTTTAGGCAAAGTTTTGGCGTGGCCTACCTGGGGTAGGGGGCTTTGTGGGTCCCTGGAGTGTGCAGTGCTGAGCCAGGCATCCCGAGCTTGCGAGGACGGCTGCATGGTTCCCTTGTGCCATCAGCATTGAGGACCCTGCTGATGGTGCTGACCCCTGGCAGCTTGGGGTGTTTGGGCTCCCCAGGAATAATTTAGAAGAAAAAGATGGGTTCTTGATCCGTTCAGAGTGAAACAAAAGTTCAAAAACTCCCAGTGACGTCCCCGGCCATCATCTCTGTGTTTGTCTCTCACTTTCTGTCATCTCCTTGTGTAAATCCAAGGAGTGTCTGAGCAGGAGGAGTGGCTGTGGGAGATCTGGAGTGACTGGGAATGGTGTTTGGGTCTTACTCCCTGTGCTCGTGGCACCTGGGTCCCTGTTCTGCCTTTGGAAGCTTGGAGCTCTCCCCTCTGTCCTCTCTCCCTCCTGTTCAGTCCCTTCCTGCCAGACCTGCTGGGGTCAGTGGGTGGGGGGTGGCAGGGACGCATCATACCGACAACTTCCCATGCCACGGAGCCGAGAGATGAGGAGCAGTGATGCGTTTCTAAAGAGGACATTGCGTGGAAGCAAAGTTTCTCTCTCTCTCTGCTTTGATTTCTGGCATAATTTGAAGATAACTGAATTAGCTGCAGTAAAGTCATGCTGATTTATTTGAGGTAAGAGTTTGAGGTTCCTTGTTTTGTTTCTATGAGCATTTCCCTGCACAATGCTGCTCTGCCTCCACTTGGGAGGGCAACTGCGTAATTTTCTTGATATTAATTAAGATAGGAGAGAATTATACCAAAATGTATTCAGTGGGAAATAAATAAGTTTAAAACATGCCTGAACTCCAGATCACAGTCCCTGGCCTGGCTGCTGGCACAGCTCTGCCACCCTAAGCAGGGGCCTCTGTGGGGGGCAGGTGTGGGGGCCGAGTAGGGGGGTCAGGTTGCGGTGCCACTTGGGATCCACCTGGACTTCATTTGCCTTTGAAAATCGTGGTGAGCAGGGAAGGCTCACACAGGGAGGAGATGCAAGAGAGTGGCTGTGCTGTGCCCACCATGAGCTGAAGTGTGTCAGTGCTGGAGCTCCCGGCGTCCCTCTGTGCTGGCCCAGGGGCTGCACAGCTCGGAGCTGTGCACGGCCCTTCTCTGGCCCTGCTCCCAGGGTGTCCCTGTGTGAGTGACCCGCTCTCCCAGTGTAGGTGCATGTGGCCACAGCCAGCAGAGCCCTGTGCGTGTCCGAGTGTGGCACCACGTGGGCTCCATCTCCTCGTGGCTGGGAGCTCTGGGTGCGAGGCGGTTCTGCGTGCTGGTGCTGTGGTCCGGAGCTGTGTGCTGGTGCTGTGGTCTGGAGCTGTGTGCCGGTGCTGTGTGCCGGTGCTGTGTGCTGGTGCTGTGTGCCGGAGCTGTGTGCCAAAGCTGTGTGCTGGTGCTGGTTGCGGAGCTGTGCATCGGAGCTGTGTGCCGGAGCTGTGCATCGGAGCTGTGTGCCGGAGCTGTGTGCCGGTGCTGTGTGTTGGTGCTGTGTGTTGGTGCTGTGTGCTGGTGCTGTGTGCTGGTGCTGGGTGCCGGTGCTGTGTGCTGGAGCTGTGTGCTGGTGCTGTGTGCCGGTGCTGTGTGCTGGTGCTGTGGTCTGAAGCTGTCACGCATGCTCTGGAGCAGGGCTCTTGCTGCTGTCTTGCCATGGTGGTGCCAGGCAGGGAAGCCTGCATGGCAGTGGCTGAAGGTGCTGACTCTGCAAGCTCCACTTCAGAACTGGAAGGGCTTGAGGAGATGGTGTGTTGGAGGTGGTGGTGCCCAAGGATGGGCTCCATATGCTGAATTCCCTTCTGCTAGAGTGAAGGATTCTGTTGTTCTGAGCAGGCACACTGCAGATTGCTGTGCAGTCCCAGCCAGTGCTGCTTACACCTGATGAGACTCAGGAGCTGCCTTTTGAATTGGTTCAGAGCACAGTGCTGCTCCTGCGAGCCATGGTGAGGTGGTTTGGGTGTGTTGCTGTGGGAAGAGCTCATCAAGATCTCCCAAGATCCTGCCTTCTCCAGGCCATGGTTGGAATGCAAGATGAAGACTCCTACAGCACGGCTGCAGGCATGTGGCACGATGGGCAGAGCCTGGTGTGGTCCTTGGCAGCTGCTGCGCAGCTCCTGCACAGCTGGCCCACAGCTGGATTGTGGTGTGAACAGAGTGGCTGCAGGTGTGCAGCCCTTGAGAGGCATTGCTGTGGCCTCGGGGCAGGAGCAGCCTCAGCCGTACAGCTGGATTTGGGGTGTGGGTGGCTGTCTGTTGGCATCTGTTTCTTGAATTCTGTGGAAATCTTGCCATAGCAGCACAGTTGATCAAATTTTGAAGCAGCAATTAAAATCTAAATTTCTTTGCCAAAGCCTTAAGTATGTCTCTTATCTGAAATGCTCAGACTCTTTGCTGAGTTAAGAACATTAGGATCAAGAGACCCATTAAATTTTCTGGCACAGAAGGAGATAAATCCTGCAAACTGATGGGATCGCATGTGGCAGATCTGATGGTATCTGCTTCATGCACTGAGATATAGAGGAGGAAAATGACCTTTCAGAGTAATTTCTCTGGGCTAGAAGTTTTGAAAGTGGCTAAGGATGTCTTTTCTTCTTCCAGAAATCTGTGTAAGGTAGTTTTGATCTTGTCCAGCTGAAAAGATACCCGTTTTATTTGCTTATATTACTTTTTCTGTCCTACAAGATGTTTGATCCATCTTTTGGAAACAGGGGAAGGGACACAGTGCCACTCTGTCAGCCCTTGCCTGAGCAGTTCATAGCATCTCTGGTCATCATGTTCACAAACTTTTCAGAACTGTCGTTCAGATGTAGGTGAGGTCACAAACAGTCGTGGTTCAGCTTCTCCTGGTGTCAGTGATGCTGTCCTCCACTAATCCATGGTCTGCAAGTTTGGGAGCTGTGGTTCATTAATGGGAATAGCTCCGTTCAGCTCTGAGCTGTGCTTTTCAGCCAAAGCTTCCATCTTAACAGCCAGCAAACACCAGTGCTGGCACGACCCTAGTGGCCCTGACAGCAGGGCTTGTTAATGTGAGGTGACAGGGGATGGAGAAGTGGCCAATTAACAGATGAAATAATGAGGCACTTGCTTGGCAGTGACTTGTGTAAAGCTGCGGGTCCGAAGCAACTGCCGGGGAGCCAGCAGCACTGGGCTGAGGTGCTGGAGGGGTGCTGGAGGGGCCAGAGTTCCTGCTGCAGCTGCTGCTCTCACCACCCTCTCATGACCCACATTTCTGCCAGAACGCTGAATCACAGAATCATCAGGGCTGGAAAAGCTTCCCAAGAGCCTCCAGTGCAAGCTGTGCCCAATGCCCACCTTGTCCCCAGCCCAGAGCACTGAGTGCCACCTTCAGTCATTCTTGGACACCTCCAGGTGTGGGGACTCCAAACCTCCCTGGGCTGCCCATTTCAGTGCTTCACAACCCCTTCCTTGAAGAAATTCTTCCCATGCCCAAGGGCTTTAATTCTTTTCTCCAGTCCTCAAAAATGCTTCTGCACACTGAGGGTCTTTTTTGTGCCTAAATATCTGTCTTCTGAGATTGGTGGAAGTTTTCTAATTAAAATGTTCAGTATCCTTGGGTCAGGTATCAGGTGCAGGAGGAGGACTACATTTGAGATACAGGCATAAGCCTGTTACATGGCTGGACCTCACAAGGCAAAGCAGGAAATACATTGGGGTGATACAGAAGTTTTCTGTGATTATTTCTGTTTGCCATTTGCAAAGGAGCAGCAAAATGCAAACTCATGGCAGCTGTTTTCTACTGCTACAGGAGTTAGAAAAAGGTTAAAAAGTGACAGTTTAAGTAAGACAGTTTAAAAGTGGCAGAGCTGGATAACTGGTACCCAAGAGTATTAAAATAATTGGCCAAGGAGCTCCCTGAGACAGTAGTGGTTTATTTTTAACAAATCCTGAAATGCTGAGGAGGAACCAGAGGCATGGGAAAAGGCTAATGAAAATTGATAGAAAAATTAAATATGATTTGGTCTAGGGGGAATTGTGCCATCAGCTCCTCCTGGGCTGATCCGTCTCCCACTGGCTCTGCTCTCCTCCCACTCACATCCCTCATCGTTTCCACCACAGGCTCTTCCTGCAGACCTGGACTTAGAAAGCAGTGAGATCTCCTGTCCTTCCTGCTCCTGTTGGATGTGCTGCTGAGACAGCACAGCCATGCTCAGCCCCTCTCCCACCCTGTCCTGGCACATTTGATGGCTGGGTAGTGGTTTGGCTGATGCCATCAGAGGCTGTGTGACAGATGCTGATCCTGGACACTGGTTCCATGGCAGTCCCACAACCCATGACCTCTGCCACCTGCACCAACCTTTGGTGTCCCCAGCCTGGGAGGTGCCAGCTCCTGTCCATCCCACACCTGTGCGATGTGACCATGTGATGGTGCGGTGACCGGTGCTGACCCAGCAAATGACCAGTCCTGGTCCCTGAGCATGGTACACCAGAGGCCGGGTCGACGTTCTCATGTCGTGATCTTGACTCACCAACCCTCATTCCAGAGCCAGGCTGTGCATTTCACAGGCTTCTGAGGTTGTCCTGTCTCCATCCCACCCAACACAGCCTTCCTTACACGTTTCCTTGTACCCAGAGGCCTCATATCATCTCCAAAGCAGATCTTTAAGCCCTTCGGCGTCATTCCTCTGTTGCCTCTCCGCAGTCAGGCAGCAGTTACGGGGAGAGCCGAGGTGAGCCGACAGCACAGGCTGGCATGTAATTTCCTGATTGCGCGACAGAGATCGGCCTGATGACTTTCTGCTGCATGTTAGCTTGTGCTCCGCAAATGTGCTTTTCCCTCTTTCTGAGAGAGGGCCAACTCCCTGAGTGTGGAGCCCAGCGGAGATGCAGTGAGTTGTGTTGTGCCTCACCCGTGGGAGCGACGCGCCAGGTCCCGCCTAGGGGGGCTGCTGGCAGGGGCTGTTGGTCATCACAGCCTATGAGCCAGAGCTGGTGCACGGTGCTGTGCTGAGGACCCCGACAGACCTGCCCGAGCACCCCTGCAACTGAGCATCTTTGTGCCCAAACACCCCTGCATCCAGGCACCCCTGTGCTGGAGCATCCCTGTGTCTGAGCACATCCCTGTGTCTGCAGCTGAGCAGCCCTGCATCTGAGCCTGTCCTGTCCTTGGCCAGAATCCCTGGGGCAGTGCCTGGGCTTCACTGTCCCCTTCTTTTACTCCTGTCCTCCCCCGACTCTGCTGCTGATCCCAGTTTGCTGTCTGTCCTGCTGCCAGAGCTCTGTAACATTTTCTGCAGCTTATCATTACTTTCTTCTATTCTTATTCCCTATATCAGGAAACCATAAATATGTATTTTAGAGCCGTCAGTTTTTTCGAGCGTGTGGAGTGCTGCCTCCTGAAAAATCCCAGCAGCAGATTTTGAGCCAAAGGGAAAATTGCAAAAATAGTTTCTCCCTTATGGCACATTGAAAGTTTCCCTTTTAGGCGAAATTGCCCAACCCTGACAGATGTATCTGAAGTTTTAAAAAATATGAGTCCCGGTATTTCACTTAAACTGTCATTCTTGGTAAAGGAAAATATTCCTTTTGGTAAGCCCATTGATTTCCTTTGGATCTAAATACGGGCTAAGGTCCATCGGGTTCCTGCTGCAGCTGTGTGGTCAGTGAGCTCCATGTCCGTGTGTTGAGCAGCTTTTCCAGGCTGGCTCTGTGGTCAGACTCCACTCTGAGTTCCTGTGGCAGCCGGAGGGACTGCCTAGAGCCCTGTCCCTTTGCTGGCCCCGGCCACCGGCCACCGGCCGTCTGTGCTGGCGTCTGGAGCCCCTTCAGCACGGACACTGCAGAACAGGGAGGGGAGGTGGGTTCTGCTCTGTGCTTGCTCTTCGTTGGGGGCTGCATGACCCCCACTTCCTTCACAACCTTCAGCTGAGGGGAGGTGGCTACCGCTCCCCCTGCCTCACCCTGTGTCTCCAGAGTCCCACTGAGCAGGGTGCTGGGATAGGGCATGTGCTGCTCCTCTTGCCTCGGCTGTGTTACCAGCACATGGGAACTGGGCTGGCGCCAGGGGCTGGCCTGGCACTGCCCCTGGCCCTGCACTGCCCCTTGTCTTGGTGCTGTTGGTGCTGGACACAAGCTGCGTGTGGTGATGGAAGTGCTTGGAATTTACTCTGGGTTGGGTGAGAGCCTCTGCCAGGGGCTCACCTGCTGGGGCAGTGTCGCCTCACATCATCCCTTGGGGAGCTCCCACCTGGGGCACATGGTGCTCTGGCTGTGGCACCACGGTGTGGGACACTGGGGGCTGGAGGAGCAGCAGCAGCAGCTTTGGGGTGCCTGGTCCCAGGGCAGTGGGTCCTGCTGGGGCTCCCTCTCTGGGGTGCTCTCAGCTTTGGCCTCGGTCTTCGTAGTGTTCCACAGTATGCCAGGGGCTGTGTCGGGGCCGTGCCAGGGGCCACGCAGTCAGTGCGTGTCCTGCCAAGCGGGATTGCCTGACTTTCCAGACAAGATAACACGGTGGATTAATTAGATAGTGAAGTGCTAATAGCGATTGAAAAGAGATGTGCTTGCTGTGTGCCCCAAGTTTGGATTTATTACTACTACTTTCTGTATGGCCTATTAATTTTTGATGACTTTAGATAAATTGCATTCAGCCTGAAATAAATTAAAATAAGTGCATATAAATCATGTTCTATTCTTGGCTTCTGCAAAACAAATTTCCATTTCATCTCTTGTTGTCCTTCCTTTATTACATGTATCCTGCCGGCGCGTGTCACCCGTTATTGTGATGGAAATGTTTTATCTCCTTGAGATTCCCTGGGTTTGCCTTTGAAGTGTCAGGGCTGCTGTAGACATGGCACATCTTAGATCATCTCAGTAGCTAATTTGGCCACATCTGTTTGATTTACCAGTTAACAAGCCAGACCTAAATACTAAATAGGTGTTCTTCCATGAGAGCGATCTACGGTTTGTACCCAGTACTCCTTGACATTAAATTAAACTTTAGAACTCAAAATCCAGCTTGTTTTATGACTCACATCCTCAAGTGATGTTCAGGCAAGTGTAGAGACAACCCTAATAAATTCCCGGTTTTAGATTGTTTAATTTACTATATGTTTATGTAATACTACAGTGACTAAGAAAAGAATTGGCCTCAGTTAATGCTGTGATGATTGCAAGATATTATTACGCAGATAATAAATGTTCATCTGGAGTAAATCATTGTTAGTTAACTTTTCATTTAATTTGGTGGGCTATGCAGAAGCGAGGCCATGGAAGAAATAAGTGATTTTTACAGTGGTTGATAAAACCTACGAACTGTTCAGGCTTGGAACCTGCTTATGGTTAATGCCCCGTTTTGCTCTGGTGTGTCGTGCTGACAGTCTCACCCTTCTCAGTGCTGTTTCCTCTGCTTCTGATTTCCCCCAGTTAAACAGTGTGTGTTTGGTGGGCACATTGGGTTTGGCCACAGTGCCCTGGCCAGTACCTGGGTCCCCCTCCACCCCCATCCCTCCTCCAGTGCCCGCTGGTGAATGAGAGTGTTGGTGCATTAAAAACGGTGGCATTTGTTGGCAAAGGAAACCTTAAGAATAATTTTATTCATAGACTCATAGAACCCCAGAATGGTTTGGTTGGGAAGGGACCCTTAAAGTTCATCTTGTTCCACCCCCATGGCATGGGCAAGGACACTTTCCACTGGACCAGGTTGCTCCAAGCCCTGCCCAATCTCGCCATGAACATTTCTGGGGATGAGGCATCAATTACCGCATTTTTCCATTATTACATATTTATCACAGCAATAAGTTAGAAATGGCCAGTGCTGGGTATCCTGTACTGCTATAGAGTGGTGTCAGGGATAGAGAGTTCCAGGGAGTTTGGGGTGTGTGGAAGGTTGTATATCCACCTGTGTGTCCTGGGGCCTGTCTGCTTACCATTTCTGGAGTCGCTCTCCTGTGCTCTCCTTGCTCCCCTCAGCACCTTTGGCAACCGCACACAGTTGTGTGATGTGGTCAGCACCTGGAGGGAAGAGATGGCAACCCAAGGGACTTGAACAGGATAGAGAGGTGGGAGCAGGTGAAGCTCAGCACCATGTAGCCTTACGGTGGTGGGGCCTCGAGCACTGGTCACTGCTACGTGAGGGTGTAAGGTCACAACCAGGATGTGGCCGGGGAATGGTTTGGCTGTGCTGGACCCTGGAGCAGCTGCTGCCCTTCCCACCCCCACTGGTGGTGCCTGACATGGGCAGCCCTGGCAGCTGGCACTCGCCAGGCACCAGTGGGCACTTGACAATAAGAGGAAAATCATGGATTTCCTCACTGTATGACTCGCCAGCGTGTGGAGCGCTGCTGTCGGAGTGCTCGGGCAGGAGGAACTGCAGGGAGAGTGTGCAGGTGAGAGTGAGCCTGTGCCAGGGCAGGAGTGGGTGAGTGGATGGCATGACCGGCAAGGGTGGCTCTGCTGGTGTCCTGCAGCAGTTAGCCAGCAGTTTGGGTATGCACCCTGAACCTGGATGCACCGTCTGCTCGTGCGAGGACATGGCCGGTGCCCTGCCACCCCAGCGCCCTGGGTGCCTCTGCCTGGGCAGGCTGCATGCCAGGGACTGTGCCAGGGTGGTGGTGGCCCTGAGGAGCCTCTTCCCCACACCAGTGCTTGCCGCATGCCCCTCTGAGTGAGACCTATGGCAGGAGGGTGTGGGGTGGGTCATGCAGGACCACCATGGCTACCTCACCTTCCCGTGCCACCTGGGAATGTATGGCTGTGGAAGAGAGGGATAGAGGAGTGGCAGAGAAAATCACTTCACATTTGTGTTGTGTTTTCATGTTGCAAAAACAGTTTTTAAAATGCCACAATACCCCAATTCAGTAAAAATGTTTTGGTAAGTTAAAAGCTACCTTGTTTAAACAATTATTCACTTAGGCTTGCTCCTGTTTGGAAGCTGCATGGCTGATGCTGATGCTGGTGTCAGTGTTTGGCATATCTGTGTAATATTTGGTACAGGAACGCCTCAGGAGCTGGAAAGCTTTGTATAGAATCACAGAATGGTTTGAGTTGGAGGGACCTTAAAGGTCTTGGTCTTCTGACCTTAAAACACAATGTGTGTGTACCACTATACCTGAGATGCTTTTTGGTGACATCTGCCTGTGTGGAGCTTTGGCCCTGACTCCTGCACTGCACGGGGGCTATGGGGTGCAGGGGCAATGGGTGTAGGGGTGATGGGTTCAGGGAGATGGGGTTGGAAGCTGTCTTGGACAGCACTAGCAGCCCTGGGCTGGGGTTTGGGAGGGGGCTGCAACCGGGCTGGGAGCTCTTGAGTGCAGGCAATGGGGAGTGTGCTGCTTTCCCTGCGTTGCATGGCACTGCAGGGATGATTCCTGGGGGCTGGAGGAAAGGAAAAGAGTGGAATTCATAACACACATTTTATAGAGGAGGCCAGGGAAGTGGAGCAGCCTGTCCATCTATCTGTGCGTGTGGTGTCCACAGAGCCTGGCTGGCCGGCATATGGGCCAGCAGCCCTGGGTGCTGGTGGTCATCAGGGCACAAGGACAGTCATGTGAATGGTGATGGACGGTGCCAGCGGTGTGTGCTGCTTATACACGGGTTAGAGGTGCCTCAGGAAGCTGGTGCTCACTGCTACTGGACTGAGAGAGGCATTGCTGAGACTTTCTGCCCCAAGAAGCAGGAGGATACAATGAAAAGAGCCCAGATAGGCTCTTGGCTGCGCCTGCGAAGCCCCAGGTAGCTACACAGCTTAAACAGAGCTTGCTGGGTTTAACAGTGGGCGAGATGGGAGTGTGGAGTTGTCCCTCAGAAGAGGGAGATGATCTCTCCATGTGTGTTTTTATCGCAGGATGTTTCTCAGGCGCCGCTCTGTTTTGAGCTTGGTTTAGTGCCCCTCTGTCCCATCCACGGCGGAGCAGCGGGAGGTGCCCCCAGCCCGGCGGCCGTGGCATCATCAGGCGCGTTTCCTCACGGCACAGCTATTAATACCTTACCGAGCTGCAGTCGTGCTCTGCACTGCCGCGTTGACTCATCCCGTGGAGCACTCTGGGCTCTTGTCTGTGATACCAAAGGCTTGATGAGCTGCCTCCGCCGCAGCCCTGCGCCGTGTGGGAGCCCCCCTTTCGCTCCGCCTCGCTCAGCCTTTAATCCGGGGCATGGCAGTGCGGTCAGTTCAGCGGCCGTGGCGGCAGCAGGGCAGCCGTGTGCGTAGCTCTCACGTGTGGCTGTGGGCCTGGGGCCGTGCCAGCAGCAGGTGTGCAGGAGCAGTGCTGGAAGTGTGCAGGAGGCACATCGGGAGCGTGCTGCATGCATGCTATCACCTTGTGAGCCACTGTCAGCGCGTGGCAGGCAGCAGTACTGGTCCCCGTGTGCTCAGAGCAGCTCACTGGGACACGTGTGTGAGGGAGACAGCGTGGGGCGTGGCAGGAGCAGAATGAGAAGGGAAAGAAATGAAATCCCTGGAAATCCCATGTCTCTGCTGCACTGGCTGTGCTGACCCCAGGGTCACTGTCCCAGGGGAGCTGCCATGAGCCAGCAGCAAGCGGTGCTGGAGGCAAGGGCCAGGGGCAGGGTGGTGAGCGTTGGGCATTCATTCCCCTGAGTGCAGCCGTCCTGACCCTGCCCATGCCTCCTGGGAAGGCTCCAACATTCTTGTGAAAATGCAGGACACAGGATGCTGTGTCAGCAGAAGTGAAGGGACAATGCCTAGAATGTGCCCATGTCTCTGCTTCTGCTGGAAACACTCCAGCTGTGACATGTGCCCTGCTGCAGGAACCCCATGGATTTTTTACCTTGCCGAGTACTTGGCATTGTTGAGTGTTGTCTGCTCCAGACAATGTGAAACAATTCTAAAATAAAGTGCTTTAAAAAAAAGGATATTCTATTTTTCTCCTCGATTTCTGAACATTATGGGCATGTTTTTAAGCTGTGTGTTGCAAGGGCAAGTGCTGAAGCTGTTTGTTGTGTAGAAGACAGGGGAAACCCAGCAAAAATCCAGAAATTTGAGCTTTTGAGGAAGGAACATACATTATGTCAGGAGAGGCATCATCCCTGTATGACCTGGCAGCATTGCCCCTGGCCATCACTTTGGGCCTGGGTCTCCCCTTGCTCCTGCTTCTAAGGTTCCCAGAGGTCTGAGGAGTTCATGGCTGTTTGAAGCCCTTTAACAAGGACCAGGATACAGGATTTTCCAGTCTCATGGCTCCCCGTGGGGATTTACCTGTGCAGTCCTACAGCAAATGTCAAACATGGTGGCCTTGTGGTCCTGGCTGGTGCTCCTGGATGGTGATCCTGGCCAGCTCAGCATTGGGTGGCTAGCACAGCCCCCAAAGCAAACCTCTGGATAAGTTTCTTTTATTCAAATGGTTTTTTTCTCAGGTACTTGGTTTCCAATTCAGCAAACCCCTCTGACCTGTTTACAAACCACTGACCTTTGTGAAACTGAAGCTCCTTGTTCTCCATTTCACTGGTCCCAGCAGCTGGAATGCCACAGATCCCAGAATCTCCTTTTACATACCGCATTCTGGCATGGCTACAGGGTGCCTGTGGTGGCTGATGCCATGATTTCCCTTCCTCCATCCCCAGCAGATGAACATCATCAGCTTCCAGACTATTTTTTCCACCACCATGAAACTGCATTTGCAAAGACCCTGAGAATCCTGACTTCTGGAAGGGTGGGAAGGGCAGTCAGTAGCTCTGTTATGACCTCAGCGATGACAGATGATGTCTGAGTCAGGCCCTGAGTTGGCAGCTGGCTCCAGCAGCTCCCGGTGTGCACACTGGGCATGCCTGGCATGCTGACCATGTGTAACACTGACCGTCCAAACAGGAGTTGGATGTAATGGAAGTTGTTTGCTAATTAATGGCTGTCTTATGGATTCTGCTGCTCCCGTGTGTTGTGTGATCCACAATATGTAAATGACCCTTTGGAGCACTGCGCACACTGGCAGATGCTGCACTTCATATCCCAAAGAGGAGGGGCCAAAACCCCCAGCATGCAGTATGTTGGGCACAAGGAACCATCACAGTAAGTAGCATTTCAGTCCTGGGTTCCTTGGATCCATTCCAGACAGGAATTTCAAATTGATTAGCACTTCACCTGAGCTCCACCTGTTGCTAGAGCAGGTGGGTAGTTATTCCCACAGCCTGCTGCTGACTGAGTGCCAGGCTGTGGCTGTCACTCGCCCTGGCAGCGCTGGTGGGGGGCTCAGAACGGCTGTGCCCCACAGGGGCTGGCGTTACTCTGGCCCTTCCCCAGCACCTGTCAGACCCTGCAGAGGTTTGTGGTGGGAGTCTGCCCTTAGGAAGTGCTGGCGAGAGGGTCTGTGTGTGCCCCAGGATGCACCAGGGGCTGTTGGGGCTGTCACCCCCTGACAGGAGCGGGTGGCTCCTCTGGAAGCGGTGGAAATCCTCTAGTGGGTCTTGCAGAGCCGTGTGTGGTGCTGAAGCTGGAGTGTGCCCCAGCTGTCCCTACACCCTGCCTGTGTGTGGGCTTGGTCCCAGGCGAGCTCAGGGTTCCTCCTCTGTGCAGGGATGGCTGTTCCGCAGCTGCCAGGGCTGGGGCCGGCGGGTGCCTGGCATCCACACTGGAGGGGAGCAGGTGCTGGGCTGGAATGGTGGTCTGTGTTCCATAGCTGGGCTGGAGGTGGTGTGAAGGCCAGAAGACCTGTGGGAAACACCTGGCAGGGGAAGGACCATGAGAGTGTCACCCATTGTGTGGGCACATCCCACTTGAAGAGTGGCCAGGCGAAGGTGGGCAGGGGGTGACAGAGCTGAGAGGTCCCTGCCTCCATGAGCCCCGGCCCTGCCCAACCACTGTCAGACCTGCTCCATACCTGAGAAATGGGGGTAGGAAAGGAGTTCCTCTTCTCTGAGACAGGAGCAGCAGTCTGGGGACGTGCCCCCGCTCAGTCCCCTCCAGCTGATGGGGGAACAGCGGAGGGGCTCCCAGCCCCCGGCAGCATGTGCTGGGGCTCACAGGTTCTCCGCTCTTTGGAGACACGGTTCCCACTCTGTGTGGCCATGAGCCGTGCAGCCCACAGCAACTCGAACTTAGGTTTTATAGACAGATGAATAACTCAAAATGATCAAATGTAGCAACAGAATGGATGTAAGGAGTAGTAAATGTGAGAGGCATTTTTTGTGAATTACAAATGTCACATGAAGAGCTCGACTACCCTTGTCCTATTGCAGGCACCGAGCAGTAAATGAGCAGTGCTCACCTTCCCAGGAAGCTGGCATTTGTTTTATGTATGAGTGCAGTTTCCGTTCTGTTTTTTTATCTTTTAAGCAAGTAATGAGAATCACATATGGCTTTCGTTAGTCAAAAAGGTGTTTTCTGCAATGAGCTCTAAGCCATGTCAGCGCTGCTGTCTCTGGAAATTATCTATGTGGGGGGTGAGGTATGCTGGGAGAGGAGAGGACACATGTCCAGGCTGACTTTCAGCAGATTTGTTTTTTGAGGGCTGTCCTCCTAAGCCACCAGATCCTGCAGTTTGTATTGTCACCTAGAATGTCTCAGTGGTGGGGCACAGCCACAAGACTGCTGCACCCAGCACTTGGGAGGACATGCTCTGTTTTTTCAGCAAGGAGGTGAAGTATTTGTGCTACTTTTGCAGCAAGGGATGATGCCCAAGCGGAGGACTCTGCCCGGGCTCAACACTCTGATCCACCAGGACCTCTCCATAAGCACCCCATGCTCCCGAGGGCTCAGTCCCTCCTCCTAATTCAGTGTCATTGGCAGATATATGTGGGGTGCACTCACCTTCCTGCCCAGGTCACTGAGAGAGACACAGGAGAGGACTGTCCCTAAACCCAAGTCATGGGGGACAGTGGTGGTGACTGGCCGCTGGCTGGTCTTGCCGCATTTGCTGCAACTCATTGAGCCTGATGTTCACTGATTGCATTGCATCCAGCTCTGGCCATATGCTGGGCACTTGACCAGAGGATATTGACAGGGACAGTATCCAAAACTCTCTTAACATCCAAAAAACCCACCTCTGCTGGTAGGTAACTTTGTGGTAACCTTGTCATCCCAGCTATTGTTTAGGTTGTTTCATCTTGTAATGTATTTCCAAACTTGTAAACTTGCTGATTTGGGTTTAAGCTTGTGTTAGTCTTGGGTAGCTCTACCAATGGACTTGGCTGAATCCAGGCACATGACTTTAACCATAGCCATGAATCTAAATTCGCAGCATTAAGTTAGCAAATTTAAATGAGTGTGGTATCCCCAGCCAAGGCTGTCCAGGGATCCCAGTGGCTGTGCTGCAGATGCCCTGAGCCACTTTCAAACTGGTACCTACCAGATGTAGATGAAAGGAGCAAAGTCCCACCTGGAAAGGACAGGTGACAGTCCCTGGCCATGACTGCAGCTGCTGGGTCGGGAGGTGGCGGGTGGGTGACACCAGTGGGGTTTGGGGGCTGCAGCAGGCAGTTTCCTCCACTGCTTGGCATTGCCATTCTCCTCCAGGTCCTTGTCACCTGCAGGGCCACCCTGATTTGCAGTGCTGTTATGAAAGTGAGTCCACAGGAGATACCTGAACACTGCCGTGGCACTTTGCTTTCTGCCACAAGTCACGGCAGCAAGAATGGTGATGGTTATACTGGTCATGGGAGCAGCTCCCAGCACTGCCCACAGTACTAGACTCCGCTTTGGACCACAGTAGCACAGTCTTTTATTTTTCCAGTGGGAACTCAAAAGTTGGAGTAGTCCTGAATATACTTGCAGTCCCCAGAAGTATCAGGAAAAAGTACACTGATAGTGCTGAAAAGCAGGGTTTAGGGCTGGTATTTTCACTAATCCTTTTGTTGCCTCTGCTTGCATGGCACCACGGATTTGGTTTGGGTTATGGACGGACCGGACAACAGGAGCAATAATTGTTGTTCTAACATTAAATGTCTTTAAATATCGATGATGATTCAAGACTTCTGGTTCTGGCTAGCTGTGAGACTGTATTTTAGCTGAGCTTCATTAATGCATCTCTGGGATGGTAATGGGTCTGAGTAATCCGATCCGAACAGCTTTAATTGTGCCGGTCCCAAAGGGAGCCGAGTGCTTCAATGGCAGCATGGAGCCCCTATGAGCACCACTGCTCGCAATGGCACGAGTTCCCTCTCAGACACATGGGTTCTTCTCCACGGGCCCATGCTCCCACCTGTTCCATGGAGCAGCATCCCCCGGCCCTCCTGCCTGCCCGTGAAGCCTTTGGCATAGTCACTGATGGATGATCTCACTGGGCTGGCGTGGGCACTGCTGCTATCGGCCCTGCTGCCACTTGCCATGGGGAGCCGGGCCTGGCAGTGTAAGCGATAAAGCTGATTGAACCGCTGGGCTTTCCAGGGGGAGCCGGAAAGCTGCGATCAGCTAAAATTAGCCCAAGATCCATTTTTATTTAGATCTCTGTTGTGGGGGCTTTTCTTGGGTTTTGTTTTTTTTTGTTTTGTTTTATTTGCATTTTTGGGGTTTGAATGACATAAAATTAGCTCCTTCTGAGTTTATTCTGAAAATAGCAATAGGAGCTTAAATGTTCAGTGGAGATGGCTGTAAATCCATTGAGCTGCTGCGATTTCAAGGCAGCTGAGAGTTTCCGTTTAGCAGGTGAAGCACACATGAACCACTCCTCATTTTCTGTACCTGGGCATTTGTCATTATGGCCAACCAGCCTGGGAGGTCAGGGGCTCTGC
The DNA here is from genome assembly GCA_013397755.1 of Cnemophilus loriae. Classification (NCBI taxonomy): domain Eukaryota; kingdom Metazoa; phylum Chordata; class Aves; order Passeriformes; family Corvidae; genus Cnemophilus; species Cnemophilus loriae. Next base: position 155,475 of record VZTF01002733.1, on the reverse strand, counting down.
GGGGATGTGGAGGTGTGCTGGGCAGCAGGATGGGCTCTAGCAGGAGGGGCCCGCGGGGCGGCAAGTGTGGTGGCACCAGTGGCTTCCCAATCACTTTGTCACTTGTATGTGAGTGTTGGGGTGTGTATATGTGCCTTTGCAAACATCCCTGTCTCTCAGCTGTACTCCTGGCAGGCAGTACAGGCACTTTTGTGTCAGGACAGGGGAATGAAGAAGAGCTGGGTATAACACAGTGAGGGTGACTTGCCACTACCTGAACTTCAGTTCCATGGTTTAACCACAGTCTATCTGTCTTGGCTTTTTTATTACGTCCGGTGCTTATCTCATGGAGACTAACTGCCGTTTGCTCTCCCTTGCAGGCTCTTGAATCTGTTCTACAATGGAAAAACTGCTTTTGTTTCTGCTGTTCATTGGCATAGCGGTGCGAGCTCAGATCTGCCCCAAGCGCTGCGTCTGTCAGATCTTGTCTCCGAACCTCGCCACCCTCTGTGCCAAGAAAGGGCTCTTGTTTGTTCCTCCCAACATTGACAGGAGGACCGTGGAGCTGCGGCTGGCAGACAACTTTGTTACAAACATTAAAAGAAAAGACTTTGCCAACATGACCAGCCTGGTGGACTTGACGCTGTCCCGGAATACAATCAGTTTTATCACACCTCACGCATTTGCCGACCTGCGCAATTTGCGGGCTCTGCATTTGAACAGCAACCGATTGACTAAGATCACTAATGACATGTTCAGTGGGCTCTCCAATCTCCACCACTTGATACTGAACAATAATCAGCTGACTTTAATTTCTTCCACAGCTTTCGATGATGTTTTAGCTCTCGAGGAATTGGATTTGTCTTACAACAATCTGGAAACCATCCCTTGGGATGCTGTGGAGAAAATGGTCAGTTTGCACACTCTCAGTCTAGACCACAACATGATTGACCATATTCCTAAGGGGACTTTCTCCCACCTCCACAAGATGACCAGGCTGGACGTCACATCCAACAAACTGCAGAAGCTACCGCCTGATCCGCTCTTCCAGCGCGCTCAGGTGCTGGCAACCTCAGGAATTATCAGCCCCTCAACGTTTGCGCTGAGCTTTGGTGGGAACCCCTTGCATTGCAACTGTGAGCTTTTGTGGCTGAGGCGCCTTTCCAGGGAGGACGACCTGGAGACCTGCGCCTCTCCTACACTCCTGTCTGGCCGGTACTTCTGGTCGATCCCTGAGGAGGAGTTCCTCTGCGAGCCTCCACTCATCACCCGGCACACCCATGAGCTGCGGGTGCTGGAGGGGCAGCGGGCAGCCCTGCGCTGCAAGGCCCGGGGTGACCCCGAGCCAGCAATCCATTGGATTTCACCTGAGGGCAAACTGATTTCCAATGCGACCAGGTCCACGGTGTACGACAACGGGACGCTCGACATCCTTATCACGACGGTGAAGGACACGGGCTCCTTCACCTGCATTGCTTCCAACCCAGCAGGGGAGGCCACGCAGACAGTGGACCTGCACATCATCAAACTCCCCCACTTGCTGAACAGCACAAACCACATCCATGAGCCTGACCCAGGCTCCTCGGATATCTCCACATCCACCAAGTCGGGCTCCAATGCGAGCAGTAGCAACGGGGATACTAAAGTCAGCCAGGATAAGAAGGTGGTCGTTGCAGAAGCGACGTCCTCCACGGCTCTGCTGAAATTCAATTTTCAGAGGAATATACCTGGGATACGTATGTTTCAAATCCAGTACAATGGTACTTACGATGACTCCCTTGTTTACAGGTAAGGCAGCCCCAGCCTGCCCATGTGGGACCATGCTGGGTGCCTGGCGCTGGCGCGTGGCCCCTGGCTGTGCAGCCCCTCTGCTGGGGCTCCTGTGTGTGTGCCATGCTGTGCTGGCCGAGCAGAGCCCGGCCCCGGCAGCTCATGGTGGGAACCTCAGGAAGGACTTGTGCCATTTTCTACCCACAAATGGGAAAATTACTTAGAACAGTGTTATTTTTAGATAATCCAAATGGACCTCTAATCCTCTGAACTGATCTGAGAAAGGTTGTGAAGGTAGAAGGATTAAATGGATTCTAATGTGCTCGGCTTTATGGAAGCACAGGTAGGACAGTGTCTGCGATGAGAGCCATGTTCCTCACAGGGCTTTCTGGCAGTGCCCATGCTGGGGAAGTGCAGGGAGGCTCTGTGCTGCCAGGTGTAGCTGTTGCACCCTTCAGCACTGGCTTTGCTTGGTCATTTCTTCTGTGAATTTCTTTATCCATTACTAGGACAAGGGGTGCTGACTTAAAACTGAAAGAGGGTAGATGTAGATCAGATAACTGGAAAAAATTCTTCCCTGTGAGGACACTGAGACCCTGGCATAGGTTCCTCGGAGAAGCTGTGGTTCCCCCATCCATGGAAGTGTCCAAGGCCAGGCTGGACAGGGCTTGGAGCAACCTGGGATAGTGGAAGATGTTCCTGCCCATGGCAGGAGGGTGGACTAGATGGTCTTTAAATGTTGCTTCTAACCCAAGCCGTTCTGTGATCCTGTGGTTCCATGTTTTTGATGTGGTTGTTCTAATGGGGAGCTCTGCCATGCTGAGCCATGCTGGGGGGCTTGGCAGTGACTGCTGCTACATCAAAGGCCAGGCAGGAGCTGCTGGGGGGAGGGAGATCAGCCCCACAGGGGCTGTGGCAGAAGCAGGACAGCCAAGCCGTGGTGGTGCCCAGCGTGGCCTGGGCTGCCCCACAGGGTGAGAAGGTGCCGGTGTGTCCGCCAGGTTCATTCACACTGGTTTCCTTCTCCCCCAGAATGATACCTCCCACAAGCAAAACCTTTCTGGTCAACAACCTGGCTGCGGGGACGATGTACGACCTGTGCGTCCTGGCCATCTACGATGACGGGATCACCTCGCTGACGGCCACCAGAGTCGTGGGCTGCACGCAGTTCACCACCGAGCAGGATTACGTGCGCTGCCACTTCATGCAGTCCCAGTTCCTGGGTGGGACCATGATTATCATAATTGGTGGGATCATCGTGGCATCCGTGCTCGTGTTCATCATCATCCTCATGATCCGCTACAAGGTGTGTAACAACAACGGGCAGCAAAAGGCCACCAAGGTCAGCAACGTGTACTCCCAGACGAACGGGGCTCAGATCCAGGGCTGCAGCGGGGTGCTGTCGCAGTCCATGTCCAAGCAGGCTCTCGGGCACGAGGAGGGCATCCAGTGCTGCAAGGCTGCCAGCGACGGTGTGACGCAGTCACCGGACACCGGCTCCAGCCAGGACTCAGCCACCACTACCTCCGCTTTGCCTCCCGCCTGGACTTCCAGCACTTCCCTCTCGCAGAAGCAGAAGCGAAAGTCGGGGCCAAAGCCCGGCAGCGAGCCGCAGGGCGAGGCTGGCAGCAGCACCGAGCCCCAAAACTCGAACAGAAATAACTCCACAGCCCTGCAGTTAGCAAGCCGCCCCCCTGAGGCGGCCCCCGCGGCCCACACGTACAAAAGAGCACAATCAAAGCCAAGTAAGTTCCTCACTCTGCCGGCCGATGCGTCCCAAGCCAAGCGCCGGCGGTCGCTGGGCGGCGAGCTGCTGGAGCCCCGCGGCGCCGGCGCCGGCGGACTGCGCTCCAAGCGGAGCATGTCCATGAACGGGATGCTAGTCCAGGCAGACTGCGCCGGTGCCGATAGTGGAAAAGCAACTTTCTCCAGTTCTGAGTGGATATTGGAAAGCACTGTGTGACCTGCTTTTTTTTCTTTTTTCTTTTTTTTTTTTTTAAATTTTTATTTTAACTAAAAACAAAACACCAAACATTGTGTGAAACTCCCTGTCCCAGGGAATTGGATTTGGAAGTCCACTGCTGTCTTGCTGATTAATGGCTTGTTCATGCGGGGTTCTATATAAGCCACCCAGTGCACACAGGGGTTTATTTAGTTTTCGTTTGGTTTTATTTAATATCAAAACCGAAGGCAACATTCAGAGATTAAAAAAAGAAAAAAAAAAAAAAAGGAAAAAAAGATTAAGGGGTGAAAAAAAGCACGAAACAGCACCAGTGCCTTCCCTGCTCTAGGACTGGCTTCCTGGTTCTGCAGTAGCAGAAAACAAAAGAGAGAGTTTTCACAGAAAAAGCCTTTTATAAAGGAAAAGCAATTTCCTCCAAGCTAACAAATAACCACTTCTGGATCAATCAGTAAAATGATATTTTTTAAACCGGTCAGACTGTATATTTCTTTTCCGTGACAATGGTGTTGCCTTTGTTTTTAGGCAGATGCTGTACAGGAGCAACAACGCTGTGTTGTTATGTTGTGTAAAATAAAATATTCACTCGGTACGCCAGCCAGCCTCGAGGTGACTGCCCTGCCCGAGGGGCCGGGGCCTTGGTGTTCCACAGCTCCCACCAAGGGACTGGGAGGAGGACAAGGAGGTACCAGGGTGAGGGGTCCATTGCCTTGTGCCGGGTCTGGCTGGCCGGGGCTGGGCACTGGTGAAGCAGTGGGATCCCAGCCCGGTTCTCCCCAGAAAGGTGCCTGACCCATGGTCCCAGAGCACCCACATCCCGCAGCACAGGCATGGCCCCGTCCTGCTGCCTTTGGGGAGGGAGCGGGCCCGGGCCCTCAGGGTGCAGGGCAGAGCTGAGCAGGGGCCGTGAGCGGGGCCGGCAGGCGGCCAGGGGTGCAGGCAGGGCTGCAGCCAGCAGGGACGCGTCCATTCAGCGCCTCGGCAGTGGCTGGCCGGGTGATGATGGTCATCTCCTGCTGTCCTAGACTTCTGGAGCATATTTCCTCTAAACTTTATGGTTTGATCCAGTTCTTTTCAGCCCCTGAGTGTGGTGAAGGGCCTGGAAAATGATGGTCTCGCCTTCAAGCTGCTCTTAATTGCGGTGCCTGTGGGATAGAGTGATTTTGGGTCACTCTGTAGGGACAGAACCCCACAGCTGTAGGGGACAGCAGGTGCAAATTCCATATTGTGTAGGTGGCAGCTGCTCTGCTCGCTGTAAAGGGAAGCCTGCGGTTAATATTAATTAAACTCATATGGTCATCATGTTCAAATTAGAGACAGCCTAACTCTGAAGATTTGTGCATTATGCATTCTCAGATGCCAAATAATAGGTTTAAGATGGCCATAAAAGTGAAAGAATAGTTAAATTTTATACCTTGTATGCTTGTTCTTGGAGGCACTGTAACTAAGGCAGGTGCCTGAGGACAGGCCGGCTCTAACCAGGGCAGCAGCCGGCCCCAGGGCAGTTGTGGGGGAACCTCTCACAGTGAGGAACGGCCCCTGGCATCCTGTCTCTGTCTCCAGGACTCTGCAGTGCAGGGCTGATGCTCTTGGCCATTATGGGTTGCTCTGGGTGATTTTATTGCCTGTCATGGAAGAACAAAGTCAACGAGGGTGGTGTAAAGGACCTAAAAGGAAGAGGCTGCTTCTTTTTTAGAAACCCTTTTTGCTTCCCTCAGGAAATGCAGAGACCAAATAGGAAACAAAGCCTCAAAATGAGAAAACCCACTTCCTGCTGGAAAAGTTTAAAAAAAATACGATAAATCCCTGCTCGGATTGCTCTGGCAACCCATGAGCACTGCACGAACAGAAGGGAGCTGTTAAATAACGTGCTGTCAAGGACAGGGGTGGTCTGTCCAGAGTCTGGCAGTCTGATGACAAGGGCTTTGCCCAGTGTGGGTCAAATGTGAAGGTCTGAGCCCCAGTGAGGAACTGTGCTGGCAGAGACACCTTCCCCCCCACGCTGGGGTAGAGGGAGAGTGTCAGAGGTTTGCTGTGGAGTGGTTGGGTTTAATCATGCATTTTGAAAACATCAAATGAAAATGCCTTTATATGTTGTCTAAAACTGGACCTAAATCTGTGTGATGTTTTGTGAAAGTGCTAAAATACTAATGGTGTCTTGTGCTTTAGGGAAGTTTATTTTTATATTTGTAATTTTTCACTCAAAGGAATAATTTTCTAAGCACTGCAGCTGATGTTCTGTCCATGGTGCCTCTGTGTCAAGCAGCGTACAGGGACCATATGGCCCTGTGTTTGGTTTGATTCTCTGCTGATCATGCAGGAATGGGGATCTGGGCAGCTGGGGGTTCCTCTCGTGCCAGCTTCTCTCCCTGGCTGAGAGGATCATCCCTTGGGAATGCCCTGGGCATGGAATCATCTGTTCCCACTGGAATAACTGTGCAGTGGGATATTTTGTTTTATTCAGGCTTGATTCAAAGTGTGGGAAGCCTCATGAAGGAGGAAATTCTCTGTCCTTTCTGTTCTGCAAAACCATAGGTTGCCAACTGTGTGAGATAGAAAAGGTGCTGAGATGCTCCTGGATCAGAATAACATCAGGTTATTTCCCCCAAACTGGAATAACTCCTCACCATAGGAGGTGATGGAATGGGGGGTGTGATGTGATGTGATGTGATGTGCTGTGACCCCAGCATCACCCCCAGCTGCAGAGGGGTCTGCAGGGAGATGAGCCCAAGGTGCCTCCCTGCCCCTCAGGCATCGCCTGCCTGCAGCTAGGCTCTGTGTGCTCCTGCTCAGTATAGATTATCTGAGATTTTAGCCCTGAGAGGGTCTTTATTCACAGGCGCTGGTGGAGGAGAAAGCACTTCAGAGAGTTCTTTGCTCTTCCTGAGCTGGCTGGAACACCCCTGTGCGCCCAGGCCTGCTGTGGAGATGGCGCTCCGTTAGAGGCTGGTGTGCTGTGCCTGGACGGAGGAGCCGGGTGCTGTGTTGTGTCTCTCGTGTCTGTGCTGCCTTCCTGCTGTGTCCAGGCATGTCCTTACCGTGAATACATGGTGCTGCTTCGCTCTGGTGCCAACGTGGCTTTATTTCTGCAGCGTGTCCCCATGCGTTTGCCAGCCCTCCCCTTGCGCCCACGTGGCCCTGCAGCCATGGAGAGGGAGCTGCAAAGTGCAGCCATGTGTCCTGGGCGTGGGAGAGGGGACACAGCTCCTGGGCACCTGCTGCTCTGGCTGAGAAGGGCCCGGCACCGCTGGGGCATGCTGCCTGCCCGAGAGCTCCTGCCAAGGCACTGGCACAAGGTGCTCTCATCTCTGCTGGTGGCAGAGCTGCTGGAGGCTGGAGGCTTGGTGCCAGCAGCACAGGGGTGCTGCTGCCTCCTGGGGACCATGACAGCCCTGCTGAGCGTTGCTCTAGGAGCATCTCAGACCAGTGGAGTGACACTGAACTGTGGCAGTTGGATAGTCCTGTGCAGCTGTGTGTGCCCTCTAGAAGGGGCAGGAAGGCCCTTCCTGTGCCACGGCGAGACTGTGCCTGAAGCCATGGTGGGCACCCAGCACAGAGAGGGGCACACTGCTTCCCTGGGAATGGCTTCAAACCAGGAGCAATGGCTACAGCTCCTACCAGGATCGCTTCTCTTCCCATCAACCAAGGGGAAACAGAGCCTCAGCAACACTGGAGCTTTGGCAGTACTGGAGCCTGAGCAGTACCACTAGCAGAGTGGTCACACCTGTCAGCACTGTGATCGCTCAGGAACACTCACCTCCCTGTTCCATGGTGCTGCTGCCCGCTCAGGGTGCACCATCACTACCCAAAAGCCGCACTAACAGCAGCCACCCAGTTGCATGGTGCCTTCTCTCAGCAGTAATTTTAATGTTGGTCAGAGTTCTGGTTTAAAAGCAGCAAACTGTGGCCAGTCCCTAGGGTCCTGCTTGCAAATAACGTGGTTCTCCCATTTCCCCTTTGCAAACATGTCTCTGCGTGCCTGGCTGTGTGTTGGGGTGGTGGGCCTGGGGCAGAGCCTGTGCTGCCAGATCACGCCGTGCTGGGGTGGTCACCCACCACGGCCCCTCAGCCGAGCTGGGGCTCCTCACAGGCCAAGCACCAAGTCCTCGGCCACTGGTTCTGTGGTGCTGCACCCCCTGTGACTGTGGAATTGTCCCTGGGGGCATCAGGCACGGCAGAGGGGTCTGGCTGCTGCGACCCCACTCGCTCAGCAGCAGCTTGTTCACCCTTCACTGCCAGCTGCAGGCAGGTGCACGGCAGCGGGCATGGAGTGCCAGGAAAGCCAGCTCTGTGAGTAGCAACACCCGTGCCCTGTGCTGACTGTCTCTGGTGAGTGGCCGAGGTCTGGAGTGTGGCCGAGGTCTGGCTGTCACAGCGGCACAGGCCCCACGGAACAGGCCTGTGCCGGGTGTGGGGCAGCAGCGGTGCCCGTTACAGCACCTACGCCCCGCAACCAGTAACGCAGGCCCAGCAAAAGGTGAATCGTACTGGGTTTGCTGACTGTGAACTTCTAATGCAGTAGATTTATTCACAAGAGCCAATGTGAAGGCTGCTGCTGGAGAGAAAGGGAAGCTTGGCTTGGAAGGAAGGAAGCTTGAAAGGGAAAGAGCAAAAGTGGCACATGGCTGGCTGCAGACCCCACATCAGGAACCGTGTTTACGTTAAAGTGAACAGAATAAGCTCCAGATTTTGTGGTGCTGTGTCACCTCAGGTTGTTTCAAGAACTGCACTTTAGAAGCATCTGGGTCAGGAATCTGAAAGGAGAGCCCAGGCTGGTGTGCCTGGCTTGGTGTGAGCTGGTTTTCCTCCTGCACTGTCAGGTTGCTGCTCTGGAGGCATCTGCAGTGCTGTGTGCAAGCTATGCCATCTCCTCTGCAGGGGAAATTCCTACTGGGAGAGGGAATGAGGAAAACCAGTCAGGGTTGGAGCCCAACCCCCTCGGTGGGCACACAGAGACCCCCACCTGGCCTAAGCCTGGCCTCCCAGTGGCCAGTCTGTAGTCTGGGGGCTGTAACCCGCAGCAACCCAAAGACGAGTGTAAAGTGGTGCCTGATTGGTATTTGCATATGGCAGCGGCACACCTGCACTCCCTGAGGTAAGTGGAGCTGTGCTGGGTGGCAGGGGAGGCTGGAGCAGTGGGACCAGGCGAGGCGGTGGAACAACTGCCCCATGGGCTGTTCCTGTGCCGTGGGGTTGATGTGGGGGCTCGGGGCAGGACAGTGACACATGGCTTGTCGTCATTGCAGTGACCTTTCCTCGTGCATGCAAACCTCAGGAAGGCGAGTGCTATGTCTGTGCCCACCTGCTGCTCTGCTCTGGTGTCCTCAGCTCTGCGTGAACCCCTGGCAGTGTGTGGAGTTGGAGTCCCTGCCATGGGCAAAGGCTTGGCCTATGCAAGGGCAGAAGCAAATCTAGAAAATGGAGAAGTCTCTGGTTCCGGAACAATGAGCTTTGCTGGTTCTGTTGGGGGTTTTAGGAGTTGTCTTGTTAGCTGAATTTTCCCTGAAGCACCAGCAGCAGCAGCAGCAGTAGTGCTGTGCCTGCACTCCCTAATGGTGACAAGACTTGTGGCAGAGGTGTGGATGGGGGACATTGGGTGCTGTTAGTCCTGCCTCTTGTTAGCCCTGTCTCCTGTTAGCCCTGTCTCCCATTAGCCCAGTCTCCTGTTTGCTGCTGCTCTGCTGCTGCGCCCCAGCCTCCAGTGCACATGGCACCAAGGCAGTGGGTGCCAGGGCCAAGGGCAGGGTCTGCTCCTGCTTGCTGCCCAGGCTGGCTCTGTGGACCCTTGGTGCAGTGCCCAGCTGGCTGTGCAGCAGTTCTGGGACCATCAGTGGGTGCCACGCCCAGGCTGGCCCCATGGCAGCTCCTGGGGCTCTTGGTGGGTGCTGTGCCCAGGCTGGCCCCATGGCAGCTCCTGGGGCTCTTGGTGGGTGCTGTGCCCAGGCTGGCCCCATGGCAGCTCCTGGGGCTCTTGGTGGGTGCTGTGCCCAGGCTGGCCCCATGGCAGCTCCTGGGGCTCTTGGTGTGGTCCCACATCAGCGTGGCTTTGGCCATGGGAAGGGCTGATCGCGCTCCTTGTCCCCTCACTATCTCTGTTCTGTCTCTTTGCGCAGAAGCCGGGGCCTCTCTGCAGGACACCAGCCCTTCTCCACTCCCCGAAAACGTTGCCACCGATGTTGTTACTCGGCAGAAAACAATACGGTTCCAACTCTCCGAGGACTGACGTGTTGCACCGCACTCACCCCACCGAAACCTTTACTTGAAGCTGCAGCCGAGGCCATGCGGCCGTCAAGGTCGGCTGCCTCGATAAACTGTCTTCCCCCTCACAGGTTGCCCATCTCCCATCTGCCACATTAAGTATAAAATACCTGTTTTTTCTGGTGTCCAAGGTTTTTATAACTAAAAATGATGATGAAAAATCTGGTGGCAACAGCTGCAGTCCCAGGTCATGTTCCATGTCACCAGTGGTGAGGTCACGAGCTGTAAACATGGTAGCTTCAATCACCTGAACAAATAAATGTTTTACTACAATGGCATGGGCATGTTGGTTGATCCAGGGGGTTGTGCCTGGCAGGTTGGTTGATCCAGAGAGGCCCTGTGCTGCCTGGAGTCTATGCCCATGGAGAGGCCCCATGCTGCCCAGGGTCTGTGCCCATGGATGGACCCCACGCTGCCCGGGGTCCACGTACTCAGCCGAGCTGTGTGAGGTCGGGCCGGGCACTGCAGCGAGCAATGGTGGGCGATTCCTGTGTCTCTGAGTGGGAGCAGTGAGCTGTGCCCGGCTGCAGCCCAAGCTCACGGCCGTTGCCACCACTGGCCCAGGGTGACCAGCTGGGTCAGGCAGCTGTGCCACCACAGAGCTGCCTGGCTTTGGCCCTTGGTGCTGGGCAATGACATGGCTTTGGGCAGAGGGAGCCCTGTCTGTCCTTGGGGGAGAGCCCTGAGGCACCAGGGTGCTGCCCCACAGAGCCCCCCTTTCCTGTGCCAGGAGGGCAGCCTGGGCCGTGGTGGGTGACAGCGCTGCAGGCTGCTCCAGAACTGTGTGCCAGGAGTGCCATGGAGCAGCAAAGCGCTGAGCACTGTGTGTCAGGAGCTCTGGTGCAGTGCGAGCCCTAACAGGACAGCCTGGAGTTGGGGGGACAGCTGGGGACTGGCCTGGGACTGTCCTCTCTCATGCTGCCCCGGTCCTTCGGTCCACACAGCCTCACCTTGCTCCTCTAACAAGACCAAAGAGGTTTTTTGCATTTTTTTTCTTTCCTCCCTTGTCAGCATTCCATCTGGCTCACAGATATAATTAGAGCTTCTTCAGAACCACAGTGAATCAGCCAGCCTTAACATGACTTCAGGAGAACAGATCACAGCTCTGGTAAGTGTGTCTTGTCACTAGGACTGGGCTGCCCAGATGGGGCTCTCCTGGGCCCACTGCTCCTTGTGGAGGCTGGTCCCGCTGCTGGCCCCTGTCCTGCTGTGCTGATGATGGACCTCACTCTGGGAAGCTGGCCAAGTGACTGGCCTGTGGCTTGTCTGTACCAGCAGAGACATCAGCATCTCCCCAGGACACAACAGTCCATGGAGGAGCAGCTGAGCTGAGGCAGGAGCCTAATCCATCAGGTCCCCTCCTATGCTTCCTCTTTGGATGCTGCAGAAACAGAATTCACCCCATGACATTGGCAAGGAGACCCCAAGCTTGGCACCCAAGGCTTGTGCCTGTGTGAAAAATTCACTACTGGTCTGGCCCCACAGACCCTGGGACAGATGGTCCCTGATTCATCCAGTGCACGGAATGCCATGCCGAGTGGGGACTTCAAGGGGAAAAGCCAAGGCTTTGATCAGGAGTTGGATCATCGCTCTTTTTCTCACGAAGCCTGAGCAGTGATGCTTCTGGTGCTGCACACAACCTGGATTTCATGTGGATTATAGTAACAGCACGTATTGCTCTTTCCTTTCCTTGCTGTGCAGTGCAACTGGGGTTTAAATGCTGGAAGAGGCTGAGCCCCAGATAAACTGCTTCTCAATAAAATGTTCAGTGGACATTGAGTCCACAGACCCATCCCCTCTCTCACTGCAGACTGAAGTGACTCTCCCGGTGAAGTTCAGGACAACTGACCTTTCCTGGAGCAAGCAGGTGACACTGAGGTCTGCAAAGCAGCTGGGCAGAGCAAATACATGACCCAGGCGTGTGAGGTACAGGAATAGCAGAGGCTGCAGCTTCCTTCTGGCATCCTGCATTCAGCTGTGCAGCTGCTGGAACCCTTGTTACACCAACATGCTCCAACTTCCAGCTGCACAGACCACATCCATGCTTAGGATTTCATTCCACATTACTATCATGTTATTCCCCTCATTCAGTGGCTCCATTTCCAGCCTTCCATGCACAGAGCAGAGCTACTTTCCCCTTGCTGATTCCTTTCTGTATCCTTTTAATTAATGGCCAAGCTAAGTTCCACCTGTCTGTTCAATGTTAACTGGAAATACAGCTTTCATGGGGTAAAATTCACTTCAGTTGAGTCAGATTTGGGAAAAAAACCCTTGAAAGTCTGTGGAGTAGAGCGTGCTTGCTTGTATGGTGCCATGAGTGATCCTCTTGTTAGGCAGGAAGTAGGGGCTGCTCTAACCAGGATGGCATTTCATCCATAAAGGGTTTAGAGGAACATCAAAAAGCAAAAGTGGCCTGTTACGAGATCCAGAACCTGGATACTTACTGAAGAATCATGCAGATCATCTCAGTTGCTAAAGCTGATGGGAATTCTGGCCCAGAAACAGCACTTCCTTATCTCCTGGTGGGTCCGCACCAGTGTCCCATGCCAGCCGCGGCCGCGGGTGGGCTCCTGGCCAGGCAGGCCCTGTGATGCTTCGGAGGCTTCCTCACGAGTGGCCCCGTGGGCCTGACCCCGCTCAGCGGTCACTGACTCACCATGGGTGCTCATCGCAGGGCGTGAGTGGATTATTATGGGAATTGCTTCTCTGAACAGGTTACCAAAGGCCAGGAAATGTGTCTGTAGGCACTGAGGATGGTGGGCAGGGGTCCAGGGGAGGCCGATGGGATGCAGAACACCCTGTCCAGGCAGTCTCCTGGGAGCTCAGACAGCCTGGCACACTGCTCACAGGGTCTGTGGGATGACCAGATGATGGTGGTGTGACAGGTATGTCTTGTGCTGTTCCAGGGCATCCTCAGTCAGAAAAGCCTGGACATTCCAGCCCACCAGCATTCCTCACTGCAGCATGTGCTTGGCTTTCGCAGTCCTGCAAGGCACCAGAGAGAGCTCCTTGGGAATTTTCACATTAAACCTTGTTTTCATAGGAATACACAGATTTATCATGGTCTAGTTCAGGTTGGTTCTGTTCTCTTCTTTTTTCAGAAGGGGAAAATTAATTGAAGAAAAATTTTCTGTTCAGAGACAAATGACACCCCAGAGCAGATTGAGGAGCATCACTCTGGGAAGCAGGAACTCCAGATGGGGCTGGATTTGCAGTGGAGGTGTAAATCTCCTTTTCCTTGTCTGATCCAAACAACACTCAAAATTAACAGACACTGCTGACAACTTCCTTGGTCTTTTTCATTTGCGTTTTTGGTTGTTTGGGGTTTTTTTGTTTGCTTTTAATCTAATGGAGATGTTATGAAACCGTGGAAGCACTTCCAGGCAGCACATCCCAGTTCTGGATGTCTGGGTCTTGGGCCGGCACGGAGGCGGCTCCTCTGGGGTGTTGCCAGCTGGGCAGGGGATGTGGGAGCTGTGTTTGCTGCAAGCTGGGATTCCCAGAGGTGGTTTCATAGAAATCTGACAGACAGAGGTGGCAGCCAAGGGCAAGCTCATTGCAGGGCACTAAGGGGGGACTCAGGGGTTGGGAAAGCTGCTCATTTGGGCACATCCTGCTCAGTGGGCAACAGCACACTGGGAGAAGTAGCACCGGCCTTCCTAATGGCACAAGGAAGCTGCAGACGCCCTGAAAGTGCCTTTCTTGGAGCAGTCTCACTGTGTGACCACAGGCTCAGGCTCTGGGGCGGGAGCTCTCCACTGCTGGAGTCCCTGGGGCTGCCAAGGGAAACAAACAGAGGCAAGTGAGTACCCCCCAGGTGTCCCCTGGCACAGACGCGTGAGGAGTTTTGAGGCCACTGGGAAAAAATATTTGATTGTGGGCCACTCTTTAAGGGATCACGGTTTCCTGTAGTTTTTTTGCCATAAATTCTCTTGTATACACAGGATCAGAGCTGGTACACGCCATATGATGACATTGTCAGTCTCCTAAAAGAGACTTTCCCTGGCTACCAGGCAGGAAAAGATGGGTGAGATGAGGAGGGTCAGCACACTGCCGCCTGCCTAATGACGTGGCAGTCCCTTGTCCCAGTTATACTGGAAATAGCATAGTCCTCCAGAGTTGTTTCAGGTTGCAATATGCACCACCACATCTGTGCTCATGCTGCAGAGGGACAGTAATTACACCGTTCCTAAACACTCATTCATTCGAAGTGGCCTAGTATTCATCTACATTATTTAGGAGTGTTCATCTCTAAAAAATTTTCTGACCCTTAAAGTCCTAAAACCCTGCTGAAATTTGAAATAGATGGAATCTAATCTGTTCCTGGGCTGATGTCTTGTCACTGTCTTGGAGGACCAATATGGGTAATTCGCTGTTGGGCCGGAACCTTCCCTGAACATTAGGGAGATGAACAGTTTTTTGTGCCTCAGCATTTTGTTCCAAGGTTCCTGAAGAGGCAGGGGAGAAGTAGGACTCTGGTCCTGCTGCCTCTCCAGCTGCTGGCCAAGGGGCTCAGGCTGGATGTTGGGAGAAGCGTCCCCCCTAGGCAGTGGAGCTGGGAGGACAGCGTGTGGCACCTCTGTCCACGGAGGTTTGTGAGAGCCAAGGGGGTAAAGCCCTGAGTGACCTGGTCTGAGCCCAGGGCTGGCCCTGCTTTGAGCAGGGGCCAGGGCAGAGACCCCCAAGGGGGTCCCACCCAGGCAATTCCGTGTTTCTGGGATTCAGCATGGGGCAAGGGAATGGGTGTTCACCCAAACCCCTGCAGAGGATGGGATGGCACTGCCTTTGGGAGCTGACCCCTGCCAGGGCAAGCTCAAGTGGCACTGGAGTTATCTGCCAGATACCAAACAGGCCTCTCTTTTCTCCCCACGTGTTTCACGCTGCCTGTGCCACTGGGCAGTGGAGCCCAGTACCAGCCAAGGAGTGGTGCCACTGCAGCAGGAGAGAGGAGGGTGATGGGAACCAGCTGCCCCACCACAGAACAGCCCACCAGCCACTGGTGTGAGACTGACCCAGCTGGGGCTGGGGAGGGAACGGGAAGCGGGAAGGGATGAGGGGCTGCACCTGGTTTTGTGGGTGAAGCTGGTCCAGGAGTGACAGCAGGGTGAACCCACACCAGTGAGAGGCATTTTCCTGCTTTGCTGGGATGAAAGGGCAGGCTGTAAGAAGGAAAAGTTGCCATGGTAGAGCCTGACCAGGATGGCCTCTCCTTTGGGGTGGGTGTTGAGGGCCCTGCAGCAGTTTTGCATTTTGCCTGTGTCAGGGAGGGATGGCAGCTGGTGTTGGAGGGTGGCTCTGCCATGTGCAGGGGGGCCTGCACAGGGAGGTGGGGGTGTGTGTGTGATGAGCCTCCAAGGGAACATCTTCCCTGCAAGCGTGTTCTTTGTTGTGCAGTTCACTGAAACGAGAGAAAATGTAAAGTCAAGTATGTTTGCCTAGTGTTTTTGTAGGGTTGAAACCCCTTCCAGCAGGGGGGTGAAAGGCAAACCCTTAGAGAACATTTATTTTGTATTTACAATAAAAGCCATTCTTGAAAGAAAAAAAAAGTCAGTTGTAGCTTTCCCAGACGGCTTCTTACTGTAATCCATCCAAACCTGGGCTCACGCTGATCTGAAGGTCGTGGCTCAGCAGGCCACCAAATAATGTCACAAGAGCAGAGGAGGGTGGGCAGCTGGGGAACAGTGTGGCTCTTGGGGTGGTGACAGTCCCAGTCGGACGCTCCACTGGTTGGCCAGCAGTGTGCTGGGGGATTTTGGACTCGTTACGCAGTGACTGTATCTGACACTGCAATAAGAGATGTCTCTGGTGAAAAATGGTGCTGCAGAAGCATAGTGGGGAACACTGCTATTTGGAAACATGCTGCATGATTATTTGTGATGGATAAACTTCTGTCTGGAGCTCTATGATAGAGTCTCAGTACTGCTTCTTAAACAGGGTTGAGATCTGTTTGTGTATTTTTGCTGATGTAGTAGATAAATGTGGTGCACAAGTGTCCTTTCTGTCCCCATTACTCCCTCACATTAACTGAACAAATAACTGGTTGAGCTTGGCTGAGAGGCTGCTGGTTGTGCTTTGGAGTGATGCAGCAGAGTACAAATTGCAAAGAGCATCTTGACAGGTTGCAATAAACTGAGCTTAAAAAAATTCCTGCAATAAAGGAGAGCTGGGATTCTGTTTCTCATTTGGACACAGAGGAAGGTTATTAATCGTGCACTGACATTGCCAGAGGCACACGGTGTGCCTGGGTTTGGTGGTGGAAGTACCTACCCTGTGTCCAAATTCCCAGCGGCCTTGGGACTTGTTCCCCTCTCCCTAAGGCAAAGGCTGTCCTGAACAGTGCAGAGAGGAGGGTGGTGGGATTCAGAGGGGACCTCCTAGTTCATCATCGATTGCAGCCGATGGCAAAGGTTGTGTTCATAGAATCACAGAAGGGTTTGGGTTGGAAAGGACCTCAAAGCTCATCTCATCCCCCCCCCTGCCATTGGCAGGGACACCTTCCACTATCCCAGGTTGCTCCAAGCCCCGTCCAGCCTGGCCTTGGACACTGCCAGGGATGGGGAACCCACAGCTTCTCTGGGCACCCTGTGCCAGGGCATCTCCACCTTCGTTTAAAAATCTTACTTATCTCTGATTCCTGTTGCTGTAGTTAATAGTAGATCATATGTTTCTTTCCAGCCTTTACTGCTCAGAGATCTGAATGTAGATGCTCCAATAAGATCTAGAACACGCTGCCAGGGGAGAGACGAGGCTCTGCTCCTGCGGTCAGGGCGTGCTGGTTTTGGGTTGCTGCGAGGGAAGCAGACGCGCCGGGCAGGGTGGGTGCTGGAGTGCCGGCGTTCCCTGGCTCGCAGGGCTGGGTCAGCCCCTTGGCCCCTGCCGTGCATATCCCCCGCCAGACCGAACCCTCGCCCGGGCAAAGGCAGCGGGACGAGGCCAGCTCTGTCTCCGCGCCGCCGATGCTGCGCGGGAGGAGCGATGGTGCGGCTCGGCCCCCGCACGGCTATTTCTGTGCCGCAGGAACGCGTGGGCTCCTGGAGTGCCGGCAGCACGGCTGGCAGAGCGCACCGTGCCCGGGGAACGGCTGCGGCTGGGGTTTGTCCCCGCTCGGGCAGGAGCGGAGCCGCGGTGCCCGCGGGGTGCTCGGCTGGCAGCCCCGCTGCTGCGCTCCGGTCGCGCTGCTGGGGCCAGTGCTGGTGGGCAGCCGCGGCCAGGGCTGCAGAGAGACATTTCTGCTCCTGGCCCCAAAAGCATGACCCCCGCACCACTCCTGAGCTGCTGTGGGCCCGAGTGGGCACAAAGCCCACTGAGCTGCACTGGCACTGTCTTGGTTCCGGTGTGGAGAAGGGGGGGTTGATGGCTGGAGCTGTCTGCTGTGCCAGCCGGTGTGTCTGAAGGACAGACCCTCGGTAAGGAGCAAATAATTTAATATTTGCATTAAATGTAAACCATAAATAAGATTTCAGGAGGGAATGGTATTAAATATGTTGATAGTCTTCAGATGTGCTTTAACGAAAAATGGTGTGTATGTGGGGTGTGACTGAAGAGGAAAGGAACAATCTACCTGATGTCTGTGATGGATGGGGAAGCCCACGGTGGGTTTGCAGAGCAGGTGGGCTGAAGGAGAGCCTGGGAACTGTCGAGGTGGGAGGCTGGGGCTGCTCGCTCCGGGGGTCTGTTGTTTACTCAGGGAGGTTCTGCCAGGACAGACACCTCTCCTGGCAATGGCACAGAACTTCTTTAGGTGAGGCGCTCCAAGGACATTTCCTGTGATTCTGTCAATCTGTGATAAGAGAAAGCGCTTCCCTCTAAATAGAAGTCTTCTAATTTTGGAAGGAAACCAAAGGAACTGGGGGGCTCTCACTCATATTCATAGCCCATTGCACTTGCCTTTGTTCCTTCTAAGTAGCCATTTTGCCCAGCACACAGAAGAAGGAGGAAGTTGGCGGATGAAGCCTCTTGTCTCACTGTACCACCTGCAAAGCTTCCTTGAGGAGGATCTAGAGGAAAAGAGTCCTAAATCACACTAGCAATCCCTTTCATGGAATTGTGTGGAAGAGGGAAGTTCAGCTGCTCAAGGAATGGGAGTTTTCTCTGTGTAAGACAGATGTGCACAGACAGACACTTACGGAGCAGTGAAACAAGAACCCTCGCCCAGGCATCTTCACAGGTCTCCAGCCCAAACCATTCCATGATTCTGTGTCCCAGGCACATGCTACCCTCTTTCCTTCACGTTTCATTCTTCCAGTTGCAATATGTCACTTTGGGCTGGTTTAGAAGATGCTGACAGTGACTACAGGCATAAGGAAATCATCCCAGGAAACCCTTCAAGAGCTGGATGTGGGTCCTGGAGCCCCTTTTATAACACGATTAAACAGCAGTTACAATTGTGTGAGAGCCTGTGACATTCTGCTGTTGGACTTGTTGTCACCACACTGCTGGCTCCCAGCTGCTGGACTTCTCCAGACTGATGGCTCCTGGGCTCTGGGGTTTGTCCCTCTGAATGGAGATGTTTTTTCCCGGACTGGCTGAACTGCACTGGACTGTGCTGGCACGGTGGCTCCACACTAACCTTGCCCAGGAAGCCACCTCTGCTTGCTGTGCTATCTGTCCCTCAGTGGCCGCCAGGCTGGGATATGCCCACTCCACTGAGGAGCGCCTTCTCTGCCTCAGTCTCTCTTCCCACTCGGTTCTAATGTCAATAACAACTGCAGAGCCAATCAACTGTCCTTAACGGGGTCTTGTGAGAATCTGCTCAAAATTTTGAGCAGAAATTGCATTTGCAATTCTTCAGGCATTTTCCTTCTGCTTCACATAAAGTGCATTTGTAGCACTGAGCAAGGGTCAGTGACTTCGGATAAAATCCCCGTTGCCATTTCAGAGCGGCACCGGCTGTGGTGGATGGATCCCCTGGAGTGGTGGGTGCTGAGTGGGTGCTCCAACACGATGGTTTGCTTTCACTCAACAGACTTCCCAGCGGAGCTGCCCAGGACTTCTCTTTTAACAAGCTCCCTCCTTCCCTCTGCTTGGCCAGTGCCTTAAGAAGAATCTCAGGCCTGTCGTATCTGCAGCCTGTGGGAAGTGCAGCCCAGCTCCGTCAGGACCTTGTGCTGGCAGGGTACCCCCAGCCCCAGAACCGTGCCTTCTTCTGCCCTTCCTCTCCTCAGGTGGCTGCGATGGAGGGGGCCTTTGGAAAACCCAAACTCCCACAATTCCTTAAACAAAATCAAAAACCTCAAAGTAATTTAAGAAAGGAATGGAACAGAGCTGAGCAGAGGTTTCTATGTTCATAATTTTTTTTATTTAGAAGAACTAGGGATGGAGTAAGAAATTGGGCATGTTTGTTTGTTTCTTTGTTTGTTTGTGTTTTTTGGTTGGATTTCATCTTTGCATGGTGAAATAATAAAACTCAGCCCTGCTCTGATCCAGGCAAACCCTTCCACTTCCCAAGCATGTACTGATGCTTTGAAGGAGGGAAAAAAGGGGAGAGGAAGGGAATCTGCAACAGATTTAACATGGTTTTACATTAAATCTTCATTATCTTTATCCCACTGGGTGTGTGTGATAGCACTTCATTTGCCAGCTGTGCACAGCTGGATGCTCTGGAGCACAGTAAAGCCCCGAGAAACACGGATGGCCTGGCAGTGTCAGAGGGAGGATGGGAGGGGTGGGGGGTCTTGGTTCCCTCCTGGTGCCCTTCTGAGGTCCAGCCCGAGCAGTGCATGCTGTCCCACGGGGTGTCCGGCTGGGGACGAGGCCCCGCCGTGCTGGATCGCTGCCTTGGAGCATCCCTGGAGTCGCGGAGCTTCCCTTTGCCCAGGGAGAGGGGTGGCGGTGGGAAAGCACCCACCACCCCTGGGCATCGAGCTGCGGCTGCCCAGCTGTGCAGCCCCGGAGCAGGACCAGCCTCTCCCCGGGTCCTGCTCACCAACAGCTGCCGTGGAGCAGCTGCAGCCCCTCACATGGAACCCCCTTCCCTTCTCCCTGGCTGTGAGTCTGTGTCCGGAGCAATAAAAACACCTTAAGAGTTAGTGAAGTGAGAGGGAGGAGCTGGTGTTTGTTTCTGCTTCCCCAAATTATCTTTTGTATAGCGTAAAAGAGTGCAACTATTTGATGTGAACAAAGAAATTGTCTTTAACAGCTCCTTTTCATCTCATTTATTTGTTTGCTGGTTGTTTCCCCCCTCACAAAAAAAAGGTGTTTACTTTTCTCCATCTAGTATCTCTGACTTTGCTTTAAATTTACTCTTAGTGTCGTTTGTCTTTACCCCTATTCAGAATCAATGAAGCGGTGAAAAAGGAAGATTTGCATGCGAAAGACTGTGTATTTTAGCAGTGAACTTAGAGTGCTGGTGTGTTTTGGTTGGTTTGGTTTTGGTTTGTTTTTTTTGGGGGGGTGTTTTGATTTTATTTTGCTTTGGGTTTTTGCTGTTGCTGTGTGGGCTTTTTGTTTATTTTTGTTTTGGTTTTGTTTTTGTTTTTAAAGAACCTGCTTTTTCTCCTGTCTCTTTTCTGGCTGGAACTTCTTCAGTTCTCATAAATTTCCCACTCTCGTTCTTGCCAATACCAAAGTAATTTCGAATATATTTTTCCCATCTAAAGGTGTTAAGAAAACGAATCACCTCTGAAATGCTTTTTCATGTGTGGTTTTCCTTTGGTGGTTCCACTAAGTGGTGTGAGGTGTTCCCCAGCACCTTTCCTGGTGAGAGGAGACTCAAACCTGGCAATAAAAGGTGATGGATGGGAGAGACCAACCCCTCTGGGTGCTGCATTTGTCACCTGCCCTCTCAGTGTCACTCATGGGCTCTGCGGATCCCTGGCATGGGAACTGAAGTGCTGGTGCCTAGACATCCATCAGCAGCGAGACCTGGGCAGGGAATCCAACCTGCCTGGTGAGACCTGACTTGCCAATAGCTGTTGTTCATCATTTCTGAGGAAGTCACGGGTTTATTTCTAATGTTCTAATACAGGGACAAAGCGAGGCCATGACTGCTGAACCTGTTATTCTGCACAGCTTCAACCTTTCCTGCTGCATTTGAGTCCTAGAAATAAATCTCAGGTTTCCACCTGGTCCCAGTGTCAGGGCAATTGAGTGCAGAGGGAGCACCTGGTGCATCCTTGGGTGCAGCGCTGTGGGAAAAGCAGCACCTGGCTGAGCTATGGCAGTGTCTGGGTTATCCGCTGGTCTGCAGCCTCACGTGGGCTTGGATCAAATGTTCTGGGCTCCAAACAGATTGTAATGAATTGCTTCAGTATTTTACTTTCAGTTCTGCTCAGACACTTTGGGCAGCCCTGCTGTTTGTTATGGATATTTTGCTGTAAAACACTGAAAATGCTGTGTTCTTGGCTGTTTGCCCATAAACTTAGGCTAAAGAAGTTTCCTGACCTTGGAAGGGTGAAAAAAGAGGCAGGCAAATGCATCCATGGATGTTTGAGAAAGTCATAAATCCAGGCTGGAATGAGAAGTAATTTAGTCATCCCTTTGGAGTTGTTTTCTATAAGAAAATATGTACTGAGTATCGAATTTGCATCCAGTTGCTTTGATATCAATGGTACAAGACAGTATGAATTTCTTAAAAGACAAAATTTGAATTTACCCCTGTGTTTGTCGGTAGCCCAGAGCCACGCTAGCAGCCGGAGCTGGGATTGGAGCAGGTTCCTCTGGGCGGCTCTGAAGGCTTTGCTAGGGATGTGACAAGTTGTTTTGCACAGAGAGTGTCCTTTGAAAAGCTGCTGCCAAGACAGTTGGGCCAAAACTGTGAATATGTTGCATTTTGAAGGTTCTAAACCAAAGGAAACTTAATTATTCCAACAATGAGCTCCGGTGTGAGATACAAGCCTGAAGCACCGAGTGCCCTGGGAGAAGCGATGTGAGCTCCTGTTGCTCATCCGACAAGGCTCAGCTCGTTGTCTAATTGTTCTCCACCGTTAATGGTGGATAAATCCCGGAGGGCAGGGCACTGGCTGGTGCCTGTCACGCTGCCAGCCCGGGGACATCCTGTCCCAGCCTCGCCCCCTCTGTGCCAGGGGATGTGCGCGGTGAGCAGCGGGAGCCCGGGCACAGCCGTGCTCTGTCCCTCTCTGCACACACTGCCGAGGAGCTGGAAGGCATCTGCCCGCACACCAGCAGCTCTCAGCAGTGTCCCGTGGGAGCAGCGCCACGTGAGGTCACTTCTGTTTCCAGCAAAGCCAGGATGGGGATGGTGGGCACGGCTCTGGGCCAGCTGGAACCTCCGGCCATTGCTTCCTGGGTGCTTCTTATTCCCTGAGCATCTTCCCCAGTATTTTATAATGGCTCAGCTGGTTTTGACATTTTTCCTCACCAAATGAACTATCCAGTATCTCATTAGTTTTAATTTTGCTGTTGCTAAGAGAGCACTGTGGGCTCCACGCGGATCAGGAGGTCTCATCCCCGTGTCAGCTTTGAGCTGGGGGCAGTGCTTTGCACTGGGGCAGCGCCTGCCACCGCCGTGCGTGGGCAGAACAAACTCCTGCTGCCAGAGTTTGTTTTGGCTGTAGTTTAACTTCCCTTAATGAAAGACTTGCTCATGCTAATGAGGAGCTCTGCTGAGTGGTGGGCCCCCTCTGTGACCCTCAGTTAGTACAAGTGCGATGTGGAGAGAAGTGCAGTGCAGGAGGTGCCAGCACCCGCAGTCCCTGTGCGCCCCAGCTCCAGAGGCTCCTCCTTCCAGAAACACTGGGGAATTCACCCAGGGAGATTTTAGCTGTATTTTTAATGACTTTTAAAATAATGGTTAGCTAGTTTGGAGCGTAAATGTTAGTGCTGCTGTAACTGGACTAATAATAACTGCTGCTCTTATTTCTGTGAGGCTGCTGAGACGTTAATGGGAGCAGCAGCAAATCCGGCCCCTTGGACTGCGCTGCCTCTGCCCGTGACACCACTCGGAGTGTAACAAATTAAGTGGATATATTTTTATGGCAAGCCATAACACTTCCTCTGAGGTATCTTGGGTTTCGCTGGATGATTCCAGCTAATTGTCCTTGGGTTTATTATTGAGAAAACTCTGCTGTCATTGGAAATGATGAGAATTTTTAGGCAGGGAGAGTTCAGTGGCGATACCTGCCAGACATCCTTACTGCAGATCCAGGGTTGGCTATACGGCATTCCTCCGTTGTTTCTGCTACTGGAGGTAAGCGCTATCATCACTGTCACCTGCTGGAGTGGGGCTTGTCTTCTAAACTGCCCTTGGTGGATAACTAATAACTAACTCCGTATGGCCCTGTGGGGAGCGGGAGAGCTCAGCAGGGACCATCCGGCTGTGTGGCCCCAGCATTCTTTGGAAGGACAATTCTCTTCAGTCCACAGCAGCTTTGGTTTGTAATCCACACACCGTTCTCTGAAATTATTTTGCAAACATGTGAAAGTAAGTTTATGTGATTATATACACGCATGGAATAAACAAACAAAAAGTGAAATTTGTAGAGGCTGGTGAGACAGCTGTACCGGGGGCACAGCTCTTTGAGATGGCACTTTTTTTCCTTCTTGTTGGCGTTTCAGTGAAGAAAGAATTTAAAATACAGCACATTTTAAGGGTATGAATAATCATATTCACTATCTCATTTACATTGACTTAAGTAAAAACTAAGAGCTTAGAAAAGTCATTTGTCATTTGAGGATGTTTTACCCTGTTTTTTTGGAAGGTTTTTTGATTGGAAAACAAATGCAAAGCAGAGAACATGTAAGGAGCAGACACAGCCACTGGACTGATGTTTTGCAAATCCTTTAAAACTTTCCACTCCTATTGATGTAAAACCCGTAATTAGATTGCACCAAACTGAAGTGGATCAGTGCTGTCTGTGTCTGTTGAGAGCACAGGAGACGGCACAGGGAAACAGCAGAGTTCTGGTCCCAAGAAAAGGGAGGATAAATAAATCTTTGGGATGGCCTTTGGGAACCCGTGTTCCCCCTGCCCTGCTCTGGGAATGCTGGTGGGGCTGTTAACATGGAGTGACTATTGAATGATCAGGACAGGGAATGGAATAAAATAAAAGGGGCAGAAAATGCAGCTCCCTGGCTGTGCCAAGATCCTCCTTAAGCCTTAGTGTGGGGATCTTTCTGGTGCTGCTGGTGCTTTGCAGGTCTCACCTCTGAGCCAAAAAGGACTTTACTTGAGCCTCAGGTCCCTTCGTCCACCTTGGCTCACTGATAGAGTAGAGCACTGGCCCACCCTGGGCAAATTGACATCTCAGGGTGGGCAAAATCCTGTTTTGTTTTTTTGAAACATCTCTGACTGCAGAGCTGACACTTCTCACTGGCTTTACTCTGTGCTCAGGTGCAGAAGTGCGCCCTGGGCTCTGTCCTCTCAGAGCAGCCCTGTTCATCTCTAGAAGTGGCCTCTGCTCTGACGTGCAGGACACCTGTTCTGCAGAAATTGAAGATGAAGTCCTGTCTCAATTAATATGAAATTTTGCAGTTTGTTTTAAAGAGTAATAACTAACTTGGCTCCACTTGACTTGGATGCCTGGCACTGCTTTGGTACATCCTGTGCCAGTGTCTTGTTGCTGTTAGTATGAGGAAAAAGCATTTTCCTCTGTCTCTTGGAAAATCCTCCAGATGAATCTGCTGCCATAATGGCACATGGGAGCAGCTGTCCTGCACAGACACACGAACTGGAGCATTTCTAGAAAATTAACTGATTTGCTGGGACCTTGGCACAAGGCAGTGCACAGGCTGGATGGGAAATCTCTGCTGAGCCCCTGTGAACCTGCTCCAGGCAGCCTTTGCCATGGAGAAAGGGCCTCTGGCCTGGCTCAGGGGGTCCCTACGAGGGTCTTGTGGGCCATGGGAGGGTGGCTGTGTCCCACAGCAATGTCACCAGTGCTGCCCCGCTGACTTCAGCTGTGCTCTGGGACCCCTCTCACTGCTCTGGCCCTGCCAGCAGCTCCTCAAAGGGATGACGGTGAGGAAAAGTGTGGCTGGCACAGAACGTGGCTCTGCAGGTTGTTTCCACAGGGATGCTGGGTTTGAGTTCCTGTATGAGGCACGTCAGGAGACAGCAGGGAGCCTTGCATTCTCCAAATGATGCCCTGTGATTGTATGGGAGTTTATAAGGCCCTGCTTGCTCTCTCACCATCTGGGAAGCTGACTGCTGAGGCTGGAGAGAGCCTGGCTCTGGGCAGGGATCAAGGGCATTCCTGAAACAAACACTGTGCTGAGCTCCCAGGCTGCAAACTCAGCGTATGTGAAAGGAAATCAATAACGTGTCTGAGCTCAGCAGGACAAAGCTGTTTCTGTCCATGCAGATGGGCTGGAAGGCAGGAATGCACTGTGGTGTCTACTGTCAGGGTCCTGAGCAGATGATGTCCACAAGGAATCGCCTCTAGGTCAGGCACAGCGTTCCCTTCTGCGCAGGCAGAGCAGTGCTCCTGCTCTTCCTTTATCCTGTGTAAGGAAAGGGAGGGAGCAGTGCCCTGAGCTCGGTGACATCAGGCCTTCCTCCTCCAGGGCCAGCAGTGCATCGTGCTTTGGATTCCAAGCCGCAGGAGTCCTTTGTTGGATGGGTTTTGCATAGGAGGCTGGTAATTCCTGCCGCGAGAATAATGCTCTCCTGCTTACACAGCGGCACAATAGGCTCCAAACCTGCAGTTTACTGGATCACCTTCTTCCCCAGATAAAGGGAAAAATCTCCGCTCAGTTTCAAGGCACCGAGTGCTGATCAAATGATACCAACCCACTTCAGAGGATTTGTTTGATCCTCTTCTAAGTGGCTTAGTCTCCTTTACACTGAATATACAAAATCTTTTCTTATATTCAATGAAGATTTCTTCTAGGTCCAGGTGACACTTCACTTCCTGTTCAAAGGCTCCTCTCCCTGCTGCAGGAGCTGATGCTTGGAGGTGTGAGGAGGGGGCAAGTTCCTTGCTTGTTTTTCTGGTCAATTTGTCAATTAAACAGAGCGTTTCACACAGCCACGGCCACAAAATAATTGGCTACGCTGCACTTTCCTGGGTAAGTACTTGGGAATCAATGTGGGAAAGGTGCCTCGTGTGCGGGAGTGATGCTGCTTGTGAGTTGTGAGCCCCAGTGGGGGCATGCTGGGACTTGTGGGGTTTGTCTGCCAGCTGCCAGGGCCAAACTGGGTAGGAGAAGTGTGGGGAATTGCCCTGGCAGGGCCTTCCATGCGATCCTGTCCCCTTGCTTCTGCAGAGGGGTGATGCTGCTGCAGCATCCTCATGCAAACCTCACGTTCAGGTGCTAGTCCCACATCCTTGTTGGCTGTGGATCACCACTTGACCAGGGAATTGCATGATAAAAGGACATTTTTTAGAGATATTTATTTCCTATGAGGAGTGCCCGATGTCCGACCGACACAAAACCTGTCCGAGCTTCTTTTTCCTACTGCAGCCCTGACACGGAGGGAGCAGCAAGCTGAGCTGTCTCCTGCATCTCCAGTGGTTTCTGCTCGTGTGGCTGGTCAATTATATTTTAGCAATGCCTTCAAAGGCATTTTGTTTGCACGAGTGTCACTGAAGATTAAGTTTAGCATATGAAGTCTATTATTTGGAGCTCATGCTTCCCCTATTCCCAGGAAGAGACTTGGCTCAGTTGTCAGAGCCTTGGAGAGGTTTGCAGAGCTGGCAGCCAGAAATACAAACAGCTTCTAACAGCTCTTTTAATCCAGCAGAAATAAAGTCTAGAAAAGTCAGTCAGTGAGAGCTAAAACCTGACAAACTCAGGCAGGATGGCATACACAAGACTGGATGGGCGGCTGGGATGTTATTTCTGTGGGTTCAGAGCCATTGGGACTCAAATTTGAGGACATGGTTTGGTGGTGAACATGGTGGTGGTGCTATGTTGATGGTTGGACTTGGTGATCTTGGAGACTTTTTTCCAAAATTAATGATTCTGAGACTCTATGAAATGTCAGTAGAGGAATCTGTACTTTACTTTTCACCGTTCCCCCTCTTTCCTCGTGTTTAGTGATCAATAGCATTAGTGTTGACAATTTCTTTGAATGATGGCTGAAATGTGCATCAGGACAAACTCTTCAGTCATCACTCATCCATGACTGGTAAATTCCTTGTGGGATAAATTATGCGGGAAATCTTAACTCTAGGGCTTTAGGAAAGCTCCTGCCCCGCTAGTGGAGCGGAACTCATGGGATGCGTGGCAGGGGCGCCCATACCAAAGGTCTCTCTCGTGTAATGAGGCACCCCCATTTCTTCCCTCTGTGTAGCAGCTTGTCCAGGAGATGCGGCTCTCCTGCTGCGCCGTGGCGAGTCCAGCAGTTAAATGGTTCTGCCTCGGGAGCAGTCGGAGGACGGCTCGGTTGGTGTCCCTGCGGAACAGCACCGTGCTGGGGGCTCGTTCAGCCGCTCTCTGCCCTGGCACCGGTGTTTTCTTCTGTCTCGGTGGGACGGCCCCTCAGGGTGGCTCTGCAGGCAGCTCCGGTCAGCAGCGCCCGGGGCTGCAGTGTCCCTGCTCCGGAGCCCCTCCGGTGCCAGCCTGCAGTGCTGACATGGCCCCTGGGCTCTGGTTTTTCTTGGAGTCTTCAGTGTTTTGTTATATGCAAAAGTTGTAGAGATCACTGACATCCTCTCTGCGTTCTGAAGAGGCGGCGGCTCCTCATTTTGTGGTGGAAGTGAAGCCAGCAGAGCCTCGTGCAGGGCTGGGCTGTGGCTGGAGTCACAGCCAGGTGGAGAACACCATGCATGCTTGTGCTGAAGGGCTTTAGCACCTCTGGATGTTGTGGTGTGCAAGCAGGGATCTTTCCCCGCCTTCCAGTGTTACGGCAGGAGAGAGAGAACCAGGTTTGTGAAACAAAGACCCTTTTCCCAAATCACAGAATCACAGAAGGATTTGGGTTGGAAGGGGCCTTAAAGCCCACCCAGTGCCACCCCTGCCATGGGCAGGGACACCTCCCACTATCCCAGGCTGCTGCAAGCCCCAATGTCCAGCCTGGCCTTGGGCACTGCCAGGGATCCAGGGGCAGCCACAGCTGCTCTGGGCACCCTGTGCCAGGGCCTCCCCACCCTCCCAGGGAGGAATTTCTTCTCAATATCCCATCTAAATTTCCTCTCTTTCAGCTTAGAGCTATTTCCCCTCATCCTGTCACTTGCTTGCCCTTGCAAAACATCTCTCTCCAGACTTCCTGGAGAGGTTTTCCTTTTGCAGCTTTTGGGCCAATCCTGCAGCCCCAGCAGTGCTGATGGGACTGTTCCAGTTTTAAGTGACATTTGGTGGAGTTGAATTCACGTTTTTCAAGGCTGCTGGTGGTGCAGCTGCTCTCAGGTATTATCTTCTCAGCTGTGCAGAGGTTAAGTGTACATTAACAACCACTTTCTTTGGGCACTCTCTCCAGACTCACCTCTGAAGGAGTTTTTAAAAGAACTGGCTTTTCTGCAATGTGACCTTTTCAGCTGTGAAATTACCGAAGCAGCAGAGCTCTCATCACACTTGCTTCTAAGACTTATTCTTTTTGCTTGTAAAATAACCCAAGTAACTCTTCACTTTCTGTCTTAAATCATTGCCAGGAGCTTCCTGGTTCCCTGGGGGTTGTGAGCTGTCAGCCTGATGGATGTGCATGTGCAGTGAATATCTGACCCTGGACCTGCACATCCCCTTGGGCTGCCCTTTGTGTGGCAGCCGTCACTGTGGGCTGTCGTGGCAGCCAGAGCTTGCGGGTGCCAAGGGTGGCTGAGTCGTCAGAGTTCATGTTTATTGCCCATGGTTTATTTGTGGTAACTCACGAGGCAGTTGTGTTTTATATTTTTTTCCCTACAGGAAATCCATAGTGAAACAGCAAAATCTCATTGCTGTGGAATTGAAATCTACTTTACCTTGGGCTCGCTTTTGAGCTGTTCATTTTGTACCTCTGAGAAGTTTCCATCTGACACAACATCAGTGCTGCCCAGAGAGGCAGTGATGCTTCTCTCAATGTCCTTTATCTTGTCTTTTAAATTTTTTGTTTGGGGTTGTTTGTTTTTTTCTTCTTTATTCCATGAAATGAGGCACTGATCCACAAGACTTTTGGGAGACCTGATCTTGTGGAATATTGACCCTCAGCCAGGTCTGTGCCCTCAGTGGCCATGGAATCAGGAGGGAATCTCAGCTCACCCACATGATCTTTTCCTCAGCCCAGGTACCATTATCTACTCCCACTCCTCCATCTTCCTGTGCAGCCTGGGCCCCGCTGAGATCTGTAGGGAGCAAGTTTCCCCAGCCTCCATGGATTTTCTACCTTTTCCTCTATCCTGAGTGTGGCTCTTGGTCTGAGTCCACCCAGCTGCAATCCTAGATCTGTGATCCCAGAGCTCTGCAGTGCAGCCCTGCTCCTCCCCAGCTGCTGCCTGAGCCTGTTCTCCCTCCCTCCCTCCCAAGGGCTCTGACCACAGCCCTGTGCCTTGTGTGGGTTTTACTCAGGCATTTCACCATTCACGGAGCCTCAGAAGTCCTGTGTGAGCTTGTGTGACTTGTGAGTGTGCAAGAAATGTCTTTATTAGGCAGTAGAGCAAAGAGAGAGCTGGTGCTGTGACAGCCAGGGCTGGGACACGGCAGGGCAGCGCAGGGCTGTGGCTCCTGCCCCTGCAGGTGACCACGGCTGGGAGTTGAGCAGATGTGCAGGGATCTGCTCCCCCGTGTTGGAGTGGGGGTGCTTTTCATAGAATCGTGGTTTGGTTTGAAAGTGACCTTACATACCCTCCTGTTCCACCCCCTTCCACCATCTCAGTGCTCCCAGCCCTGTCCAGCCTGGCCTTGGACACTGCCAGGGATCCAGGGGCAGCCACAGCTTCTCTGGGCACCCTGTGCCAGGGCCTCCCCATCTGCCCAGGGAAGAATTTCTTCCCAAATCCCATTTAACCCTGACCTCCGTGTCCCTTGCCAAGGTACCCTTTGCTCCTTGTCCCTTTGATGCTGGGCTGGGATCTGTTCTTCCCCATTATCATTTTGCTGCAGCTCTGGAGGTAATTAACACTTCTTTGGAGCACAGAGGCTTCTTGAAGTGTTCACCATCTGGTCTCACTTACCACATTAATCATAGTCCAAGGAACAAACTAGTTTTGAGTTGAGGTTTCCCGAGTAACTGGATTTCTCTGTTTTAGATGCTATTATTGATAAGTCTGAAGTTTTGCAAGATACCTTATGTTCCTGTCATTTCTTCAATGGAAGAAAGCAAATAAAAACCCAAAACCCCCAAATCTGAAAACAAAACTTGGACTCTTCTGATTTTGCAGCAAAGCTTGTGAACACAGGATGCTGCTTTTCTGACAGTATTACAATTTAAACTTTCATGACCCAAACTGAAAACATACCTCTGGCAATGTTTTAATATTGATAGGCAAAATTGTGATTCATCAACATCAAACTGTTTAATTCATTAGCCAACAACTTCTAGGCAGTGTGGGAATACATTTAAAAGAGAATGAGCTGAGACCACATATTAATTATGCAGTCACTGCACAAATTGATAATTATATGTCACAAAGAGCTCCCTATGTATTAACACTTTAGAACCTGCTTCCTGCCCTGGTTTTTAAGTTCTTTTGAGGTACACAGATATGATGTATTTTTAAATCAACTTTTCTCAAAAATGGGAGGCAGAACCAAACGTGAAAGACTGACATAACTAACCCATGGTTTTGGTGGTAGTGGTGAAGTTTTGAAGTTTTCTCATGCCCATATGTGTGTGATTCTCATGCATAATTGTTGGTAAGAATTGTCACAAACAGTTTTGTGCCATAAAATGCTTTTATTGCCTCATATAATTTTGGCCTTGACCACGTGGACATGTTAATCCTTGTGTCTGTCCTCGGGGCAATGCTGTTTTCTGAAAGTCAGGTGGAGGAACAGTAGCAGCTGGGGGATGTGAAGAGAGTGTGGAGAGGGCTGGGGTACCCTGGCTAGGAAATGCACCATTGCGCCCAAAGGTTTGGGCTCATGTGCAGCTGTTGCTGCAGCTCATCACGTTCGAACAGGACCACTTGGAGTGAACATCTTGGGCTGTTCCAGGAGCTGTGCAGGAGCTGTGTGGTGCCACAGAGCAGGGCTGCCCAGGCTCTGCTGCTCCCAGTAGCATGTGGGCTGGGGCTCTTCCAGTGCTTCTCTGCACGTTGCATAGGGGAAGCCTTCAGCAGTCACGAGAGCAGAGAGGTTTCTGCAGAACCTGCCACAGCCAGGTACTACACAGAATGATGGAATGGTTGGGTTGGAAGGGACCTTAAAGCTCTTCTCATTCTACCCCTCTGCCATGTGCAGAGACACCTTCCACTACTCCAGGTTGCTCCAGCCTGGCCTTGGACACTGCCAGGGATCCAGGGGCAGCCACAGCTTCTCTGGGCACCCTGTGCCAGGGCCTCACTGCCCTCACAGGGAAGAATTTCTTCCCAATATCCCATCTAACCCTGCCGTCCTGTCAGCCTTGTCCTACTTGACCCCTCTCCCTGCCCACGGGTGGACGCTGGCTGTAGAACAACCACGCTGTGCTTCCCTTGCTCCAAGCAGTCTGGAGCAGCCTCGTGGGCACACATGCCATTCCAGGGATTGGGAAACTCCATGTGTTTTTCATCAGGCCCACTTGCTTCCAACTCCCAGTGCTCAGATGAGGGGAATACCCAGCAGCCTGAGCGCGCTGATGGGATTATCCCGAGAGAAACCCACAGACCTGCTCACTGTGACCCTGAGGCAGAGACCTGTTTTCCTGGGAAGGAGCAATGTATGGCAAAACATCTTGGAATGGTGGGGAAATGCTGTCTGTCCCCAAGACAGAAGCTGTGGATTCGTCTTTGCCATATTGCTGATGTTTAATGTTTAATTGCTCTGCAATGTGGCAAAGCATGAAAAAAATCTAAATTTGTCCTGGAGCTATGAAAGCTGCTGGAAGCTCTCAAAGCTGGAGCTTGATCTGGAAGCCAGAATGAGCCATGCAAGAGCCTAAGATAAGGCAGCTGCTTCTTAGGGTGCAGGACACAGAACTGGGCTGGAAGACTCCAGCAGTGCAGGAGCTTTGGGAGCAGAACCTTTCTTAGGCTGGAGGGACACACCAGGGCCAGGCTCCTCAGCCTGGCCAAGAGCTCTGGAGAGAGAACCGAGCCCTGAATGGCCCACGGATCCCTCACCTCCCACCATCATCCCCTTAGAGCCACTAAGGGCGGCTGCCAGCCTGAGACAAACTCCAGCTCAGTAGTTTTAAGACCGAAGATCTCCAGTTTCACCCTGCCTTGCCTGTGACATATTGGTTTAGGTGAGATTTCAGTCAGAGCCAAATGTTATACACATTTGGCTGGAGCAATTTTTTCAAGAATGTTTTCCTAAATTAGGGTTGATGGTGATAATGCTCCTACTTCTTGGCTCTTGCCTACTACTGGCTGAGATTTCATCTGCTAAGAATCATGTTTCTAAAAACTCACAATCTGCTTTTGCAGCTACTTCACATGGTATGTGAAAACACTTCTTAAAAACACTGCAGTCAGAAGCTTTGCTATTTCCATGGTGTAATTGATTTTGCATGTTAAATAATGGTGTTTCTTCTCCTTGGCAAAGAGGTGCAATTTTATTAAACAGGTTCTTTTTTTCTTCATATAATCTTTTCAGTGACTTTTATGGTTTTGACTCCATAGTACAAAGACTAGAAGAGATCTTTTCCCCCCAAATACCCAAGGACGTGGGCAGAGATGTCATGAGGGTGCCTCCAGCTCCTGGAATATTCTGCTTCCATTTGCTGTTTTGCAGGCTCCTGTGTGGTTTCTACAAATTCTTTTTGTAAGCTCATTCTTCAAGTGTTTCCAGTAAAGTGGTGAAAACATTTGCAAATGCCAGAAAATCTAATAATTTGCTTTTAAGTTAATGAAGACTTCTCATTTCTTTCACCAGGAAGGAAATTAAGGAAAAATTTCTTCATGGAAAGGGTTTCCAGGCATTTGAAGGGGCTGCCCAGGAAGGTGGTGGAGTTCCTACACCTGGAGGTGTCCAAGGAAGGACTGGACGTGGCACTCAGTGCTCTGGACTGGGGACAAGGTGGGAATCAGGCACAGGTCAGACTTGATGGTCTTGGAGGGCTTTTCCAAACTGAATGATTCTGTGATCAAAGATGTTGATTCATAAAGTTTTAACCGTAGAAGAACCCTGAGCAGATATGGTGGTAAAACCCAGCTGGCTCTGATGTGAATGTCTGTGTGTGACTGTGAAGTGGTGAGAGTCACTGCCTGTGTTTTTTTCTGTTCCTTTACCTATTCCAAGATACACAGACTTATTTTTAATAGATTTCAGAGCACTGCTGTCAGTGTATGTCTTACTGGGGACTAATACTGTGGGTGGGCTTTAGTCTGTTATGCAAAGCACACACAGAGCACCTTTCCAGCGGTTAATTCTTCATCACCCCCTTCTGCTCTGTTAATCACCGTGGGGGTTCCTTAGGCAGGTGTTCAGCCCCTGGTGCTGGTAAGACTGACAAATCCAGCCCTGCCTGCTCAGTCACCAGCTGCAGGTTCATGTTTGGGCGGGTGGGAGTTGTTGGGCCTGACCACAGCCCCGAGGTGTCCTGTGCTGCTGGAGCCCTGGGCAGCGGGGCTGACAGGGGGCTCCAAGGAATGGCAGGGGCTGACTTTGCCAGCTCTGTGCCCTGAGGGAGAGCTGCTGGAGGTGAGGTGATGTGTCCTGTTCCTGCAGTGCTGGTCCTTGTACCGCCATCCACACCAGGGCGGCATCATCCACCCCATCAGCGTGCTGGGCTCTTTGGGGGCCGTGCTTTGTGGGGTGCCCGTCAGGGACAGGTGCTGCCCTCCATGTCTCAGCAAAGCAAGGGAGAGCAGAGAGCTTGGGCTCAGTGCTGCACTGGCTCCTGAAAAGCTGCTGGAGAGGTGAGTCACTGCGAGCTCTGGATGAGAAGGGGAGCCAGGTGCCCATCCAGGGATGAAGGGGCAATGGCTGAATGTGTGTCTGCCCTGGGACATGTGTGAACTCGGTAACATCGCCAGCTTCTAACTAGAGGAGTGCCTGGGAAGCCTTCGCAGAGCAAGGATCGGTGCTGCTGCACTGGTGGTCACTCTCTGTGGGGAGGGAAGAGCTGGGACTGCGCTGCCCAGCATCACCTCCTGGCCTGCTGGAGCCTCGGCCTCCGGGGACTTAAAGCACTTGTCAGGGACATGGGACACCAGCAAGGGCCCTGTGTCCCCCGCTGTGCCAGGAGCAGAGGTGGCCTCTCTGTTCAGCAGCACAGAGTTAGGGCACTTACCTCCCTTAACCAAGTTCATGGGAAGGGATTGACACTTTCGACTAACCTGAATATATGCCAGGAAAAGTTCTTCTTTTTCATTACTGCGGAATAGTTTCTAAGGGTGGGGCAAACTATTATGACCCTAACCTGAAATTCCTTGGCAAATGGGTTCAGCACTGCCCAGAGAACAGGTGTGAATGCCAATATGAAAAATCTGCATTTCTAGTCAGGTATGAGGGTGCTCTTTAGGCAGTGAGGGCAGTTCATGGGTTCACCAGATCAGGGAATAGAGTCTATCTGCATTAGACCCCAGAAAGACATGTTCCAAAAGGCACCTGGATGCTCAGAAAAGACATTTTTATCATACCAGGGAGAATCATCATGTCTCCTGCCCCAAGGCTGGTGGTCATAGCCTGGAGAGGCTTTTGCTGTGACAACCCAGGCAGAGCAATCATAATATATTTTGCTTGGAAAGGATAAAACCAAATCAGCTCATCTGTAACTTGCTGGCAGCAGGGAGGAAACTGCCTGGTACTCAGCTTGTGATTCTCCAGACTACATGTAGATGTTTTGTGTAATTTTAGATATCCTAGCAATTGGCAGTGATTCATACCAGCTCTGCTGCTGCCTTCCTTCCCATCAAAACAGCTCCTCTGTAGCCGTCATTTCTACCCTCTGGCATTACATCAGCACATCCTCAGCACGAGCTCGTGGGACCTGGCTCTGTCCATGGGTTCAACTCAGTGAAACCTTACCTTGCTGGGGTTAGAGAAGAAAGACTCAAAATCTGGGGAGAAGGACTCCACATGCTCCTGCATGCCTGGCAAAGTCAAAAGCAGATAGGTCTTTATCCACTCAGCATCCTCTGCAGGAGGACAGAGAGGGAAAATGGATGGTGCTGGCAATGGTTTTCTGAGCTTGGAGGAAAGACTGTGCTGGCTCCAGGTTGGCCACGGCTCAGGAGATGGAGCTGAGGAACGAGACACAAAAGGGTGGGCAGAGCTTATTACATGGAGAAAAATTTCTGGTGTTCTGACACAGAGTAGGGAAGAGGCCAAGGTCACATTTCTGTATTAAAGGGGGCAATCGGGCATCCCTGACCCTAGGTCACAGCTGGACTGGTTTCTCCTGTGCTCCCGTGCAGACTTTGTGCAATTTGTTATTTTCTTGACATTTTTCCTTTCCTTTGGTTGGTTTTTCCCAGCTGTTTGTGGGGGCAGAGGTCCCCCCGGGGCAGGCAGAATGCAGCCCTGGGGCAGCGAGGGTCTCCCCACCACCCCAGCTCTGCTGTGAGGGGCAGGTGGCTCACCAGGGCCTGGCCCGCACGCTCCCTCAGTGTCCGCAGGGGCTGTGGGGACTGGAGGGAGCAGGGGGCACTCGGGGGATCCATGTGCAGAGCCGGGGCTCCACCTCACTCCACATCAGCCCCACGCCTGCCTGGCCAGGGCTGGGCTCGAGCCCTGTGCTGCCGCGCTCACACGGCAAGAGCTGGGGTGATTCCTTGGGGAAACCACGGCAGGACAGGAATATCCAACTGCCTCAGTGGGGGCTGGGATCTGCGGCTGCTGCTGCTGTGGTGCCTGAGCCTGCTTCTCCCATTTCGTGATACACAAAGTGTTCAAGTAAAGCAGCATCAGCAGTTCAGGATCTTTTGGTATAAAACTGTAATAACTTAAGCAATGAATTGTTTAACTCCTACAAATGCACACAAAAGCAAGAAGGCAGCATGTGGTGGCTCTTGTGGGGTGCTGGAAGGAGACAGACTCTGCTTTGACTGGGTGAGAGCAGAAGACACCTGCTATAAAGGCCATAAAATAAAGTAACACATGGGATAAGGCCCAGCATTGGAGGGGTGCCCTAACTGGGGGAAACAGGCTCCTCTCAATCCATTTCCTCTGGGAGAGCTAAAGTTCTGTGTTTAAACCATGTCTTATTCCAGCTGTCATTTGCATAAAACCTAACCACTAGTCTCTATTTTTAGTGATGTTGGGATGCTCATCTTGGAAGGGAGGTGGAAGCAGTCTGACAGCTCCGGCTGAGCAGGGATCCCATCGCAGATGAGGTGTTTGGGTTTCCCACACACAGCCAAACCCTCACCTTCCTCCAGAGAAAATGTTTCTTCACTCATCTTCTGCAGGGAGAAAGAATTGAGCTTGTTCAGAGCTGTTGTGTGAGGCTTCATTCTACATCTTGGTGTGACAACACTGGATTTCCCTTGACTTGAAAGTTGTCCGCCCAGGTTTACAGTGCAGGAGTGAGACGTGGTTCCAGAATATTGTTTGTTTCAAATGAAGACAAGTTGCTCAGGATGAGCCAGCAGCAGAATTTATCTGCAAGTGGTTGAATGCAGTTTTGACAGGAGGTGTTTGGGTTTAGGGTGAGATGATTTTGGTGTACAGGTGCTTTTTCAAGGATATATTCCACTCATGTTCTGTTTGGATGAAAGAGAGGCAGGACACAAAGAAGCAAACAGGGGCAACTGTGTTGTCATGTCCTCCCAAACTGTATGAGTCAGAACACCCCAGGTGGCAGAGGGACAGGGTGGCACATGGCAGGTTAAACATTCCAAACTAAGGCTTCAATTATTTTGCTTCTGTTTTGGAAAGCAAAAGTAAGACCCAGGGAGACACTGAAAACCTGCTCTGAGCCAAGAAAATGTTTACAAATCCCCCTGCAACAACCAAATCGATAAATCCATATATCCTGCTCTGGCTTATCAGAGTCAAAAGAGCCACAAATAGTTCGTGGTTGGTGGAGGTGTTTGTGGAGCAGATGGGATTTTTTTGTTTATTTGTTTTCTTCTTTTTTTCTCTCAGGATTTTATTTCACTGCATGGGGAAGCTATTTATTTAAGAAGAAGTGAAAACCCCACAAAATGTACTTTGGCAAGAGCAGGTTGCTACAGAATTGCTTTTGTGGGCATTGAGGTGTTGGTATAGCCTGGAAAACAAAAACCAGGACTTGTGAATTACAAGGCAGGTGGGGTCTGCAGACAGTGGCAGAGAGGTCTGGAGAACTTCTGGGGATATTGCCATGGCTGCTCTGCACGGTGGTAAAGGGCAGTACGGATGTTTCTGGGAGGCTGCAGAGCACGGCTCGAGGTGCTGGGAGAGGGACGAGTGCAGCTGAGGCTGCAGAGATGCGGTGGGGATCAGGTTTGACCACTTGCCAGGTCTCCTCCCTGCCCTCTGCAGACGCTCGATGCCAGGAGGGGTTCGGAGCTCCACGTGACTCCTTTCTCCCTTTGCCAGGTGTTTCAGCCCAAGCTGAGAACCAGATCCTCCCAATACATTTGATTTCTTGTTTGCTGGGCTGACTGTTGGCCTGACTTGTGTTGGTGTGTCAGGAGAGGCCAGGCAGGAGCTGCAGCAGCTCCGCAGGCCCCGGAGCACTGCTGGCTGCCCGGTCAGCTGGACGTGCAGTGCTGGCGTTCTGCTGCAGCTCCCTGAGTGTGTCCCTGTGCTCCTGCTGGACGTGCAGTGCTGGGGTTCTGCTGCAGCTCCCTGAGTGTGTCCCCGTGCTCCTGCTGGATGTGCAGTGCTGGCGTTCTGCTGCAGCTCCCTGAGTGTGTCCCTGTGCTCCTGCTGGACGTGCAGTGCTGGGGTTCTGCTGCAGCACTCCGAGCAGCACCCGTGCTCTGCTCCTGCACGTCTGCTACCCCAGAAAGGCTGCCCCAGCAGATGTTTTCAGGCCAAATGCCACCACCCCCGCTTGCTGATCACCACTGGCTGTGCTTTGGCAGCAGCCCAGAGCCCCATGCACTCCTCAAAGACACGGAGCTGGATATCTCACCATGCCTGGCACCGAGGCCATCTCAAACGCTTCCTCACTCACTTCTCAGGATTCTTGTGCCCCTTTTGCTTGTTGGCTCAGAGCCCCACCCATGGACCCTGTGCTCCCCTTCCTCGGCCTCGCTTTCCTCAGGAGCAGGTCCTTTGTGTCCCTGTGTGAGGTGAGTGGTGGTGTGAGTGCAGGTGCCTCACCTGTGAGCAAACCAGCCCCGCCGCCAGCATGCTGCAGGGCCGCCGTGAGCCGGCCCTGTGGGAGGGACAGCCTTCCCCCTGCCCAGGGGGTCTGGCCAACGCGGGCGCTCTTGGGCTCTGGTTTGGTTCATCAGCTCCTGTTTGAGGCAGCTTCTGCACCACGAAAGGGCCTCTGGAGCCACCAGGGCACAACGAAATAATAAATGATAACAGCTGGATTACAGAGTTGTCGCTCCACGATAGCCAGTGAGCCAACACCAGTGCAGTGCTGGAAAGGCAAATGAGGAAAACCCGGGCACACCAGTTTGGATAAGTGACTAATTATAATTTCTAGATTTAATTATCAACAGTAAACTCTTAAATACCCACCGCAGACAAGTGAACCTCTGTGCCTTCCTTGTGTTTGATGTGCTAAGCATAAATATTCAGCTCAGTCTCTCAAGAAAACATGAGGTTTTACACAAGAACAACTCTCCCAGATGAGCAGGATTTATAACTCCAAAATGGTCTGGTTTCATCATTTGTGAAAGCTTTAACCTTTCAAGCATTTCCAAACCTATTTTAGCATGCAGGGAGTAGTGATGCAGAGACATTAACATTAAAACTTTGTGTGTCTCCAGTGAATATTCTTACAACAAGGAGCATAACATATCTTTTTGCTTATTTCCTTTTCTAATATTTCAATGCTGTTTCCTTCCATGAAGGAAAAAAAAGGAATAATCTTATACAATTAACAAATATTGCAAAGCTTTAGATACCAATTAAGATGAATAATTTAATGTGTAGATATCAGTGCGTGACAACTCTGTGCCTTGCCTGTGTGCTCACCAGCTCGTGGTGGAAACTTGAGGCAGAGTTGCTGAAGCATTTCACACTGCCTTGAAGGGCCTTTTAATGGAATTTCAGATTTCCTTTCACTCTTCAGATGATCCTGTTCACGCCTGGAAAAACCAACCGACCAACCAACCAACCTAAAGGGAGCAGGAGCAGATGGAATAAATCATGGCATCCTTGGTAACTTGATGTCACGTGCACCAGCAGAGATCAGGTGTTTATCTCGGTTTCCGTGCAGACATCCCAAATACTGAGCTGCTCCCTCGAGTGCTCCGTGTCTGTGAGTCCCTGGGCTGTGAAGCATCTGCTGCCACCTCCACCAAGGGAGCACGGCACAGGATCGCCTCCTCCTCAGCTGTCATTGCACTCAGCTGCAGGGGAGGCGCAGAGCCTGCTTCCAGCCTGACTCGCGTGTTCCAG
Source organism: Cnemophilus loriae (assembly GCA_013397755.1). Classification (NCBI taxonomy): domain Eukaryota; kingdom Metazoa; phylum Chordata; class Aves; order Passeriformes; family Corvidae; genus Cnemophilus; species Cnemophilus loriae. Next base: position 116,102 of record VZTF01002733.1, on the reverse strand, counting down.
GGCAGCCAGCCTGGCGGCTCAGTGCCTGGGAAGCGCAAGGCTTGCTGCTGTGGGCCTGCCCCAAGCACCAGTCCCACGTGGGAAGGTGGCAGAGCAGGAGGAGGTACAGTGGAGCCAAGGTACTCGCAGGTCTGGTGAAAGAAGGGGACTAAAATGGATGGGAAGGCTGACATTTCCCTGAAGATGCTTTGGTTTGCACAGCTGGGCTCCACTGTTTGCTTCTCCTGCAGCGAGCTGAGGATCTACACGTGCGTCACATGTCTGAAAGGTGGGACCTCAGTAAGTGACTCTGGCTCCTGCCTTTAGTTGATGTGGTCTTTGTACAGGATTTCTGCATGTCAAACCTTGAAAACAAAACTGGAAAAATATCTCTCTGAATGTGTAAATAACTATTATGCCTGCCTTCAATAAAGAGGCCCCTCCCAAACTCCTGCCTCCTATCCTGATGTGGCCATCTCAGTACTGCCTTTAGCCTGCCAGAAGCTCTGGGGGCTGAGTACCAGTGTAGAGCACAGGATTGTGCCTGTAATAGCTTGGGCAGCTCTAACTGCATTGCTGTTTTTTAAACCAATCTCTGTTCAGATTTGGGAAGGGAAGCCTGGTATAAAAACTGCTCAATCTCAGACATCTGCTGCACTTGGGACTTATCTGTATCTGTCATTGTCACCCTCATGGGGCCAGTGGCACCAGAAAGCACTGGCAGCATGGGCAGAACAAATCCAGCATCATGCAGGTGTATCTTCTGTTGTCAACTGAAATCCCCAGCTTCTCAGCAGTGTGGTGCTCCTGGGTCCTCTGGATAGCTGAGGTGCCTTTGCAAAGATGAAGGGCAGACCTGGCTGCTTGAGTTTTCAGTCTCAGACAGGTCAGCAGGAGTGAGCTCGGCAGGCAGCTGGTCTGGGGAGGCAGGTGCGTTTGGGCCTGAGGACAGCCTGAGTTTTCCCATTGGAGTATCTTTGAAAACGCTTCTTAGCTTCCCCTCACCTAGATCAGACAGTCCTGGGCATTTCTGGTCAGTGCTGAGGGAACAGTTGGCCTAGATGGTCTCAGAGGGCCTTTCCAGCCTGAACCATTCTGTGGCTCTGTGAGCTGGGCCACCCTGTACTGCAGGAGCAGTATTGAGAGGAGAAGCTGCTTGAGCTGCGCACCGTGCAGTGCCTGAATTCCTCCTGGCCCTGGAAGCAGAGTGCCAAATGACCCTTTGGGCTCCTGATCCCAGCTGCAAAAACTTGTTCGTAAAACATTTTGGGGTTGGGCGTATGGTCTGATTAGAGATGACAACTGCCCTTTGGAGTGATTGTTGAACCACTGTTGGGGGATGAGACAACAGACACAGTGTTATTCCTCTCAATATATTCCAGCTTTGTGGCCAAAGCAGAGAACTGTTTATTCCTGCTGGCACAGGGAGAAGATTTCTCAGGCACTGACACTGCAGCCATTGTCATGCTCTAGACATGTGGCAAATATGGGTGATGTAGCAGCTGCTTGGTAGTTTTGGTGATGACTCTGATCTGGAGTTTGCCTCAAATATCAGCATAAAGAGAACAGTGGTAGAGTATCCACCTCACTTTGGCAGAGAGTGTCAACCAGGATTGTGCTCTGAAAACACAGCAACAAAAATCTGCAAGAAAATGTCACAGCAGGACACCTTACATTACCCTGACTGCTGCTGAAGGTCAGCTGGGGACAGTCATGAGAGCAAGTCTGAGGAGATGTCAGCAGGGCCTCTGGAAGGACGCTCGGCAGCCCCTGACTTGCCCATGGAGCTGGCGTGGGCCATGGAGGCTGCCAGCACCATGTGTCCCAGTGTTGGGGCTGGGAGTGTGTTGTGATCGAGTGTCTCCATCAGCTACTCTGAGATATCTTCAAGTCCTTGCAGCAAAAATCAGGAAGACACCAGGGTCCTGGAGTGATATCAAATATTCAGCACCGAAATAACTATTCTACTGACTCACTTAACTGGTCCAGGCGAGTGTCAGAGCTGCCCTCCATCAGCAGTGGAGTGGTTACAGTGATTTTTAAGGACAGCTGAAATAAACTGAATGGATAATAAACTCCTCACTGGCATGATACACTGTGCAAAAGCAGAGTAAAACCTCTGCTGCAATGGAATTCAGGAGGAAGGAAGCAGCTCTAGCAGAGATCCATTGGAACTGCTCAAGATTCTGCACCAGGAGAAATCAATGTTGCACGGCAGGAAGGGCTCAGAGGAAATGGGGCGTAGTGAGTACAGGAAGCAACACCTGTGGTACCTGTAACCGCTAATCACACACAAATTGGGCTAATTCCTCACTTTCCTCACTTTCTGCCGTCTGAAATCTTAATCTTTGTGCACTGAATTGAACAAAAATTCTGTCACTCTGTAGCCCTTGCAAAAAGAAAGGTTCTCCTTTGAACAGCTGCACCCTGACCACTCTGGGCAACTTGTGCCAGGGCCTCACCTCCCTCACAGGGAAGAATTTCTTCGCAACGTCCCATCTAGCCCTTCCCTCTGTAAGTGGGAAGCCATTCTCCCTTGTCTTGTCACTCCAGGCTCTTGTCCAAAGTCCCTCTTCAGTTCTCTTGTAGTGAATTCTTATAATCTGATCTTTTTAACCGATTTAGAGAAACAGTCCTGCCTCAGCCATGTGCTCTGCTTAGGTGCAGGAGGCTCTGGAGGAAATTTTCTGGCCTGTTTTCAAGGAGATGAACTGAAAAAAAAGGTAAAGAAAAGTGGGGACAAATGGAAAGTTCCTTATTTTGTGGGAATAGAATAGAATAGAATAGAATAGAATAGAATAGAATAGAATAGAATAGAATAGAATAGAATAGAATGGAATGGAATAGAATGGAATGGAATGGAATGGAATGGAATGGAATGGAATAGAATAGAATAGAATAGAATAGAATAGAATAGAATAGAATAGAATAGAATCACCTTAAAGGTAAAGCTGGTGAATGACTGGCTCAGTAGCAACTCTTCAGAAAAGGATCTGGAAGCTCACATGACTTGCAAGATGACTGGAATTCAGTGAAATAAATGTGATAAAGCCAGTGTTTGGGCACCTGTGAAGAGAAAGACAAGCTCCAAGTTCCTTTAATAAAGCCTAAGCCTTATCTGACCAAGTGGAAAGCCACATCTGGGGTCACCTAATCCAGTACTTTCCTATCCCTTGTGTTTCTCATCGTTGTGAGAGTTGTGATGATCCTGCTCCTCTGGAGATCCTCGGGGTTACCTCCAGGAAGGCAAATGGCCGTGCACCAGGGCTCCTGGGGACAGGGGAGGCTTGTGAAAAGGTGAAGGCAATGTTATGGCTGTCACCTTCTGCCCGCCCACGGACACACATCTCCGGCCAAGGAAAAGGGACAGTGCCACGCTGTGCCCCAGCTGTGCCCATAGGTGTTGGGGAGCAGGGGTGACCCCAGCTCTCCAGCTCATCCCTCAGCAATGCAGGGCTGCAGGAGGGGACCCCGGGTAGCGATGTGCCCAGAGCCCTGCCAGTCCTCCCTCGAGCTGTGCAGGACCCACCACTCCTGGGGCCAGAGACCACACAGGAGATGGAGGCAGCTGTTCTCATGGCTTTTCTGGAAACTGGCTGAGAAGCTGTCTTGAGATCTTAATGGCTTCCCACTGCCAGAGCGCAGGGTTAGATGGGATATTGGGAAGGAATACTTTCCTGGGAGGGTGGGCAGGCCCTGGCACAGGGTGCCCAGAGCAGCTGTGGCTGCCCCTGGATCCCTGGCAGTGTCCAAGGCCAGGCTGGACACTGGGGCTTGGAGCAGCCTGGGACAGTGGGAGGTGTCCCTGCCCATGGCAGAGAGTTGGAACCAGATGAACTCTAAGATTCCTCCCAACCCAAACCACTCTGTGATTGTGTCATCCTGTGATCTTCAGCTGCTTGCTGACCTTTCCCCACACTGATGGCCCCTCTGGTCCTCACCGCTCCTTTTATCTCATGGTGTATCAGAATTATAAAATGCAGCTTATTCTGACCTTCCAAACTGTTGACACCTCCTGAGGTGCTTTGTCTGGAGAAAGCTCTGTTTGATTTTCTTTGTAACCCATTTAATGATGAAGGATCCCAAAACAGGTGGTATTCAAAGTGTTTAGATGCCAGAGGCATATGTTTTGCTGTCATAACAGTTCGGCTCATTACATGAGGATAAAATTCAAGGAAGTTGATGTATTGCCTACAAAGGAAGCAACAGCAGTACAGAGTGGTGTTGTCCTGTTTGTCTGTAGCATGTGAGAGCTTGCCTGAATCTCTGAAAGTTCAACTGAGGCCAACAGAAGAATAATAATATTAATTATTTTGTTGTAAAAGAAACATTGACTCTGTGCTTTTTGTATCTTTTTACTGGTTTATAGCCTTAAGCATCTATTTACTAATGCTTTGTGCTTTACAAGGTTGAAAATATAATGTTCCTTTTTTCTTTGTTTACCTTAAATTTTTCAGTTTGTTTCCACTCATGCTGGTAGGGGTTTTTTTTGGGTTTTATTTTCCTGTTATCCTGAGGCTCTTCAGTATTTTAAATCACATGTGTCACATGGATTTACACATATATCACCTAGATTATCACATACATCATTGAAACTCCTTTGCAAAATTCAGCTGTATCTGCAAGTGGCAATAAAGGAGTTATCCATGGCCTGTTGTGCACCTGGTCAGCCTGCTCTCGGACACCTGCCTGGGCCCACGTGTGCAGACATGCTCTCACAGGTGCGTTGATTTGTGGGAGAGGCTGCAGGAGCACACGCGTGGTGGGGTGGGGTCCCTGTGGACTGTGGTGGTCTCGCAGGAGGTGGATGGTGACGGTGGCTCTCCCCGAGCCTGGGTTGAAGGCAAGAGGTGAGGCAGATCAAGGCCGTGCTGGGGCACAGAGCTCAGCACACAGCCAGGTCAGGGCGCAGCACCCTGGGACCCGCACGTGGCTTCTCTCCCACGGCTGGGTAACTGACGGACTCAAGGGTAGGAGGAGGTAACCCCGAGATGGCAGCAGAGGCTGGCACAGCTCCTGCCCAGCGCTCGGCCCCCGCCACGTGGCGCTGAGATGAGCAGTGTCAGCCATGTTCTAAGGAGCTGCTGCAGCACCACCTAAAGTAAATACTGGATGGGAGTGGGGCTTTGCTTTCTTCACCTTGTGAATGCCCTAAGAAGCTGTTTGTAAGGAAGTGAAAATAACCAGTGGTGTCTGAGCCCTGGGCCTGCTCGTTCTGTAGCGTGGGGTGTGTCGAGTTCGTGCGGTACGCGGTTGGGAGCAGCCACAGCACCGCGCTGTGGGTCTGTCAGGGGTGCGTGGACATGCCCTGCTCTGCACCACTGCAGGGGGCTGGCTGTGACTGGTGGCATTTGTCTTTCACAGAAGGCGTAGGCAATTCCTTCCATGACTTCTGGGTAGAGAAGGAGGTGCAGCTCCTGGGGCAGGAAGGGTGAGAAGGTGGGTGGTGATCCTACCCGCAGACTGTGGTATGGATTTGGAGCCTTGCTGCAAGGTCAGAGTCTTACTCCAGCCTAAGCACAGAGGAATGTTTGTTTATGATTTGCTAAGTGATCCAACCAGCTGTTGCTGAGGTGACCAGCCTGACTGACCTCAGCCCATCTGTAATATCCCATAGTGCTGTCAGAGAATCCTGTCTGAGGTGCTGCCTCTGCTGCCCAAGGAAAACAGCTGGAATGAAAGGCTTTCCAGGTAGGCTACTGGGGACCCAGGTTTGCTGCAAGTGAAGTAATTATATTTTCATTACTCCAGGGCTGTAATAAGAAGAAACTCTGGTTATAGCAATTCTGCAGCCGCTTCACTGAGGCTCCAGTGGCCCAGCTCTGTGAAACAGGATTAATTAATTTTCTGCCAGCAGCAGCGAGCTGGCCAGTCCTGTCAAGGAGGCTGTGCTCCATTGGGACACCGAGGGATGAGTGGTGACACACTACTGCAGAAACTGTCCTTGGGTGGACTGGATGATCCTTGTGGGTCCCATCCAACTCAGCATATTCTGTGGTTTTTGATTCTATGAAAATGAACAAAAAGTGAAGGAGACACCCACACCTCAAGCAAAATAAACAAACCTGAGGATTGGGCTCCTGCCATACCTGTTGTTTATCAGGTCAGCTCTTAATTGTGGTACTTAGACATGATTAACAGGTGTCTTGATTACCATGCCAGAAGTAAATCCTGCTCTGCAGAGAGGCTTATGTGTCCTGGGAAGGGGAGGGAAGGGAGTGGGGGCATGGGGGAGGGGACTGGGCACAGCATTGCCCCAGTGCCCCCCAGTTGCCTGATGAGTTCCTTGCCCAGAGCTCTGGTGTGGTTAATACTGACACAAAGCCCTTTTAGGACCCTCTCTGGTAATGAGGTTAGAGCAGAATCCAGCGTTCATCCTTCTGTGCTACAGGACAGGAGGCTGGTGGTTCATTCCCTGCGGAAAGGAATTTTCATTAAGTAAAAGATCCAAGCAGAAAACTTCTGACCTCACATTGTAATTCCAGAGGATTGCCTTGAGAATGGGAACTGGGAGGTCAGTGTCTTGTAGAAAACCACAAAGCCGGGCCATTGAGGGTTCTGCCATCCCGCACCCACATCAGGGAGCACTGTGAGGATGAGGAGATTTCCTGCTGTGGGCATGAGGGAGGAAGGAAAGGAGATTTTCTGCTCTCAAGGTTTCCCATGCTGCACTCACATTTCTCCTGACTGAGTTTCTGCTCAGCACTGCTGGAAAGCAAAGTGCAGCACTGCTTGTTTTCTTCCTGGGGCAGGGGTGGGAGGTGTTTGCTTTCCTTTCTTGTAGAACAAAATCCAGAGCTCTCAGTTATATGCTGGAAAAAGCCCACTCGACAGCCAACGGTCAGGGAAGCTGCATCCCCTGGGCAGTGCTTGGCTGGGATACAGGAGACTCCTGTCCAAATCCGGGCCGTGAGCCAAGCTGAGCCCTCACCATCGGCCTTGCCCTGTGGAGCTTTGGAGCAGGGAATAGTTATTTGGGGATGGACTTAAAAAAGCATGTCATGGAAACAAAGTACTTTTCCTTGGAAAATAGTTTGTTGCCAGGAATTTTCACTTCCCAAAACATCCCTTCCCAGACCACCAAAAGACCTCCTATATCCAACTTCTAACCCCAGTACTTATTTTGAAAGGAACGGATTCTGCTTTTCCCGGTGGAATAATCCCAGAACACCAAACTCTGATGATGTGTGAAACTGTAAGTGGACGTTTTGGAGAACAGAGCCTGACTGCTCAGGATCCATATGGTGTCTTTCCAGCCCGAGGAAGCTGCGTGGGCAGAGTGCCCGGCGTGTGCCCGTGGCCGTGTTGCGGGTCCCCGGCTGGGCGCGGGCGGCAGCTGCTGCGCACGGAGCAGATGGATCCGCTCGCCGTGGGGAGCAGGGAGGCTCGGGGATGGGCTGCGGCTGCCCGGACTGTGCCCTGCTCACCCGGCTGCGGCGGGAGGCAGATGGACCGGACACCCTCGGCTGAGTGCTGGGCTCCCAGTGACCTCGGCTGACTCGCTGTCGGCTTTGCTGCGGAATACGGAGGAACAGGGGCTGTGCCAGGAGCTTTGCAGCTTGAAGTCAGCTAGGAAAATACAGGTGTGCACGTGAGGTGAAGGACATTTCCTTGGGCTGTTGGCTGCTGATGGCTCCTCCCGAGCCGGGATCAGCAGTCGATGGGCTGCACTGCATCCCTCTTGGCTCGTCGTGGTTTGTCCAGGCAAACCCCTCATGGGGCAGGAAGGGCCTGAAACATTCCTGATGCTTAACACATCTGCCACTGGCACAAAATGTAAAGAGCATATTGCAGTCTGGGTTTATTTTTTTATTAATAATAATACTTTTAAAACTTAGGTACTTTTTTCCTAGAGACTCACAACCATTTGAAACTCTAATCCAGTTTCTTACTTGTTCTTTCCTCTGTTTTAAAACAGCGGCTTTTGGCTTGTCACTTACGGCTGAACCTCAGGAGTCAGGAGCCCCTCGTGTGCCTTCCAGGGATGGCCCTAGTGGTGCCCCCACATCGGGCAGCGATGAATCAGTTCCTGGCCCCTCGCCAGCCACCTCCTCAGGCAGAGTGGGCTATTGGAGACCTCACCAATGGCAGGATTTTTTCTGCTGTTCTCAGCAAACAGGTGTTCTCAGGAGCCTTCAGGTGCAGGCAGAGAGTGAGCACAGTCCAAATGAGCTGCTGCTCAGCCTGTGCTGGTCCCTTTGCTCCCTTCCCTCATGTAAAGGCAGCCGTGTGATCACCTTGGTTCATTAGAAACCATTCGTATTAATCCACAGTCTCTCCTCCTCATTTCCCACACGCAGGAACTGGATGTGGTTCAGGAAGGTGCCAGTGGTTCTCTTTGAGGTGTGTCCCTCATCCCCTGTGTGTAGCTGCCTGCAAATGGTCTGTTTTGAGAAGAGCAGTTGTCTCATCTTGACACTCTCTTTTGGTCTTCCCAAAGTCAGGATTAAGTCTCCTAATAACCATGCTTTTCCTTATTCTCAGTTAAAGCACAGTGATTTGGTTTCTACTTGGCTTGTAAGTGCTCAGAGTCACTGCCCGGGCTTTATCCACAGATTAAGGGATTTGCACATTACAGAGCCAGAAGGGACTGGTGATACCTTCCTCCCAACAGAGGCCCCAAGAGGTCCTTCAGCACAGTCCTGGCTGAGTTAGAGAACTGCTCAACAGCAGCAAAACCAGCAAAATCAATCTTATCCTGATTCCAAAATTCCCAGGCCCATGTTAAGTTTGTCAGATCTTTAGTGATTCCTGTAGAGCAGAAGCCTGTCCAGCCCCTTGACAGCAGTGCCTCAGCTTCCAGTGGCCCCTGGGCCCCTCCACACCAACAGCTGCACACTCCCTGTCCCTGGAAATGCTCAAGGCCAGGCTAGATGGGGCTTGGAGAAACCTGGTCCAGTGGAAGATGTCTCTGCCAAGGGTAGGGGGTGGAAAGAGATGAGCTTAAATGTCCCTTCCAACCCAAACCACTCTGGGATTCTGTGGTTCTATGAAAATTCCCCTTTCCCCACAATTTGGCTTCCTTGGGAGGTGTCCCCCGACTATCCCATCTCCCCTTCTCTCTCCCAGCAGCAGGATGTGCCTTTGACACTGTTTTATGGCTCTTCCAGCATTCCTGTTCCTGCAGAGCTTCCCCAGGCTCCCGCACCACTCCGGGATGCTGGCCCAGCTGGTGGGTGCTGCTGAAGTTTCCTTGAGTGCCTTGTGAGACGTTTAAAATTGGAATCTTGCCCCAAAAGAAGGTAATTATTCTGTCAAACCAGCCCTGACTGTATCTTATTCTTGTAGCTGTCTCTTGATTAACTTCCACAGCACCTGCGCTGTTCCATTTCCTTGATGTTGGACTGACAGGTCTGTAATGATCTGGGCCATCTCGTGTGCTCTGCGTTGCAATGCTGATCCACTTCCCTTCCTCTCACCGTGTGCCAGACATCCACAGCGAGGTTTGGAGTCAGCTCTTACAGAAACCTCGGAACGTTACATTATATATATATCTATATATCTTCTTCCATGCTAGATGCAACACTGCTTGGTTTTAAACAAATGTCATCTAGAACGATTATAGAACCTGATGATAATTTCTGTGAGACGTTGCTGTATTTTTGCCAGATCTGACATGAGTTTCCCAGAGAGAGCCCACCCGACACTTGAGGAGCACCATGAGCCATCACACACTGATCCATATCTTTAGCTGAGGGACAATGAAATATTTAAAATCTATCTGGGAAACACAGGCTGGGGAGCAGCCGGGGTTTGTGCTGCTGGGACGTTGATGGGTTTGACCTCAGCTGCTTCACCCACTGCACAGCCTTAACATTTGTTTAACGCTTCCTTTGTCGATCAAACTCGACCAGATTTGAACTTTGAAGGAGTTAATTGCTTTTCCCAATTCTGTGGTAGCTATTGCTGTGATCTAATAGAAAACTGAACTTAATTAGGCTTGTTCCACGGAGATTAAGAAGGTCTTTTCCACCTGTAGCATTCATGGCTTAATGAAGTGTGGATGCGAGTGTCTTTGTTAATGTGCTCCTGACAGCCTCTGGTCCCCACAGCTGGACACAGCTGCACAGTTTGCAGGGCAGCCTCACTGCTGGCTGCCGGTCCCAGATGTGCAAGTGACCTTTAGTGTTTGCTGATGTGAAGTTTGACAGTCCAACTATGTTCAAGCATCCGGCCCCGCTCCTGGAAACTCACCGGAGACTGTTTCATGCTCTAAGTCCTGCTCTTGGCAATTCAGTGAAGGAACAGAGGAGGTTCAGGTTTTAATTACAAACTTATCGAACAGCAAAAACACTTCAGTTGTGTTAGCTTTAAAACACTTCAGTTGTGTTAGCTTTATGTGAATCTTGCTAAGAATTAGCAGAAAATTTCTTCAAGAAGTAAAATGTTTTGACAAGAATGTCTCTAAGCCCTCTTACCTAAAGATAAAAATTTGTATTTATTTCAGTGTTTATATCTGTACAGGTAAATATTGCTTTCAAATCTGTCACTACAGGCCCATCTGACTAAGCAGATGTAGGTGCCAGTTCCTGGTGTGTAGGATTTCCACCTGAGCCTGACAAGTTTAGGAAAATCAGGCTGTAATATTCATTTGAAGTCCTGGCCTGCCCTACAGAGCTTCAGGAGTTATTCAGAAGAGAGATGGAGGCTGCACAGCACCGGGTCACTTCTGGATGCAGTGCAGAGAGGCAGGAGGCTCCTGGAATTTCCCAGCTGCTAATTAAATCCCAGAGGAATTAGAGAAAATTCTGGAGAGCAGAAAAGATGAAAGAGAAACCCAAATGAAGTGCTTCAGCGTGTGTCCAAGAAACCCTTTTAAACAGAGATTTAAATTTAAAAAGTGTCTGTAAACAGCCTTTGTGCTGAACAATTCACAAGGTCAAAGAACACAAATACCTTGATTGCCCATTTTAGCTGTAAGAAAGGTCAGTTCTCTCCTGCTTTAAAGGAGTGGGTGAAGCACGAGCTCCTTGGGAAGGAGAAAGTCCTGCAGTGCCAGTACCTGAACACTCATCACCCCTGTCTGGGTTTCCTTTTCACTGCTGATTCTGACGTGGGACTGAAAAGGGTAAGTTTTACTCAGAAGTCACTGAAAGCAGCAGTGGCTTCCATCCAGCCATGAGAAAAGCAATGTTTAAAGCAGGAGTGAGAGTGCCCAGGACGTGGCTGCTGGAAGGTGTGCGGGAGAAAGCCCGGGAGATCTGTGCCAATTTCTGCCTTAATTGCATCCGAGCCGTACAGCACACTGAGAGCTTCTGCAGAACCCAGGCGTATTCGAGAGCCTTCTGCTGCCTTAAAAGAAGAGTGTGAGTTCTTCCTCCCTTCTCCATCTCCCTAAAAGCAATCTCAGAACCCCTGTGAACCCGCAGATAGTGACCCACTATCCCAGAGTAATGCAAATCCAAAAGAACAGTGACAGAAACCTCTTAGTGCCTATTAATTAATTATTAACCTATTAACGCTGTACCATTGCAGGAATGATGCATTTGTTTCTCTGAAGCCCCCTGCAGCTCTTCACTCTCCTAAGCTCAGCCATCTTCTTCCTCACACTGCTCAAAAATGTTATTTATTGTTCAGATGTGCCCAACCTGCCTGTTGTGAGACCCTGGCAGGTGGCCCCTTGGCCGGGACCCTGCCCTTCCTGTACCCTGCCTGTTCTCTCGGCCCTGCCCTCAGAATCACAGACTTGGCTGGGAAGGGACCTTAAAACTCATCCCATCCCACCCCTGCCATGGCAGGGACACCTCTCACTGTCCCAGGCTGCTCCAGCCCCAGTGTCCAGCCTGGCCTTGGACACTGCCAGGGATCCGGGGGCAGCCACAGCTGCTCTGGGCACCCTGTGCCAGGGCCTGCCCACCCTCCCAGGGAACAATTCCTTCCCAATATCCCATCTAACCCTGCCCTCTGTCAGCCCATGCCTGTTTCCATGACCCTGCCTGGTCTGTCCCTGCCTCCCTCCCTCACTCAGCCCTGAAATGTCCGGCTGGTGTGAGCTCAGTGCCCCTGTCCCCACTGCCAGTTTGTCTGCAGCAACCAAACCTACACTAGGATCCTGCCGGAGGTAAATCCTCCCATTTGGAGAAGCAATTTGACAACGACACTTGCTGCCTCCATCTACAAACACCTCTCATTGCAAAGGTAAGAATGATGATTTCCTGTTTAAAATGCCTTTTCCTTCTGTGTTTCAAAGGCAACTAACAGTGAAAAAGTACCCAGAAGACAGGAGAATAAATTGATATTTAAGACCTTCATACTGAAAACCAAAACTTACTCCATTGCAGGTGATATTTTTATTTATCATTGGTGGGCTGTTTGTATTTAGTACAAACTGTAAAAACAGAAGAATAGTTAGAGTTAACACTGGGTTAAACCCCTGCACTCTTGCTTTTACTGGGACTTCCTCTACACATATTCAGTTCAGGGTAATATGATTTAGTGACAAATTAAAAATAAATTAGGGTATTCCCTCTCATTAACGTTTTTACTGAAATGTTCAGTATATTTATAATTTGCTTGCACAATTATTAGGTCGATTTCTGAAATGAATACCAAACAGGTAGGCAGTGATAAAGAGTTGAGCATATGGAAGGACTTCGAATGAAAGTCTCCAGGGAGACCTGAGAGCCCCTTCCACTGCCTAAAGGGGCTCCAGGAGAGCTGGAGAGGAACTTGGGACAAGGGCCTGGAGTGACAGGAAAGCAGAAAAGGCTTCCCACTGCCAGAGGGCGGGGTCAGATGGAATACTGGGAAGGAATTGTTCCCTGGGAGGGTGGGCAGGCCCTGGCACAGGGTGCCCAGAGCTGTGGCTGCCCCTGGATCCCTGGCAGTGTCCCAGGCCAGGCTGGACACTGGGGCTTGGAGCAGCCTGGGACAGTGGAAGGTGTCCCTGCCCATGGCAGAGGGAAGGAATGAGGTGGTCTTGAATGTCCCTTCCAACCTAAACCATTCTTGGATTTTTTGATTTCCCAAGACGTCGAACAGATCCGTCCCTGGTCTCTGCCCTTGGGGCAGGCAGATCTCACAGGGCAGCTCCATACCACCAACAAATGGGTGAAATCTCACGAGCTGCTCCCAGCTCAATGGCTCTCCAGGCTGACACGGCCACGTGAAGGTTGCACAGTCCTCTCACACTGAGCCTCGTGGCTCCCAATTATCACATGGACTCATAATGAATGGAAAAATCCATGCCTATGCAGCCAGGACACTGGGTCCCATGTCCCGGGGCTCCAGTGCAGCAGCACCCTGGAGCAGAAATCCATTGCCCTGAGGAGGCAAATCCCCAGGAGAGCCACGGTTGCCTTTGGAAGCCAATGATTGATTTTGGGTGTGAGGTGGAACTTGGCAGATCGGCCTCACCGCTCGGGGCTGCTGCCTGCGGGTGCAGGGTGAGCTGCAGGGACGTCCCACGGAACAGAACCTCTGGCACTCCTCTCACATTTCATCTTAAACTAATGCCAAATACATTATCGTTTCCTATTGAACTTCAGAAACTGAGAAACAGCTCAGAAAATTTTTGTGGCAAAAAAATTTCACATCAGCATGCCCAGAACCCCCTGAGCCCCTCCACAAGCAGCTCAGAATCTCCTCTGAGGACAGCAATGTAGGAACGGAGTTGTCAGCTGCGGGGGAGCACACACCGGCACCCTGAGGGATGGTGCCACTGGTGCGTCACTGCATGTGCTCCAGACAGGCAGCCTGCTTCGGGAGCTGGGGACACGGCCACTTGGGCTCAGAGCACATCCAAATGACAGTGCAGAAATGCAGGAGGTGACGTGAGGCACGCAGGGTTACCTGTGTCTGCTGTTGGAGCAGGGAGCAGCTGATGGCCGCGCAGGCAGGGCTGCTGGGCCACGTCCTGGGCTGTGGGAACTTCCCCCAGGGTGGGTTTGAGAAGTCACAAGGGACCATCCCCACCCTGTGCCACCTCCCCGTGTCAGTGCCCACCCGTGGTTGAACTGCTCTGTGGCAGGGCCAGTTGAGCTATTCCCAGGGGGTTCCTGGGGTCTCCTCCCCACCTGGGTTACCTCTGCTGGGCCACCCAGGGCTCCCTCCCAACCTTGTCCTGGGGGTCTGACATGTCCCATGAGCATCCCCACAGGTGCTGACGGCTCAGGGAGGTGGCCCTCTGTCCAGTTCAGTCTGTCCATCCACCTGCATCTGCTCTCCTGCTCCCCCACCCCCCAGTGCTGCATTGGTGGCTGGTTCCTGCATGGCCCTGCAGCTCTTCACGGGAGCTCGTGCGGTGGGGACACCAGAGCCAGAGACTTCACTGGAAATGTGTCACATTGCCCTTTGTTTACTGATTCCTGTTCCTATTCCTCCTCTTGCTTTGATGGGAAAGAGGCTTTAATCAATTTAAGTGGGGCTCTCCGAGGGTTGATAGAATATTAGACTATGGAAACTGGCTGATAAAGTGCATTTTGGTGTGTAACTGTGATATCTCTGAATGTCAGAGGCTGTGGCAGAGCACTGGATCTCTCCCTCTGTAATGTGGAGTAAAAATGTCTTCAGTCCTTGGGGCTTAAAATCCCATCTCCTCCTGCAAGGCCACGTGTAGCTCAGGGCAATCCTTCTCCTGTCTCTCCAGAGATGGGCCCATTACTACAGTGCTTGAGCAAGTGTTTGTGGTGAAAAAGAGCACAGTATAAAACTAAAAGGTTAAAAAATAGCCACAGGGTTTAATCTCCTTGTAAAGGTGAAGATCACGTATGTTTTACCTCTGGCTTGTACTTTGTTTAAAGATAAGGCTGCACGGATGAGGTTATAAAGCATGAAAAAGCATTTCTAAGAAACACTGATTTAAAAAGTGGTGGCAAAATGTATAAGTGAGCAAACAATCCTGCGTGGCTTATTGCATGACATAGCTATTAAGAAGAAGCGAAAATGTGGAATAATCTATGTAATCTATGAAAAGAATAGGACAGATTCTTTCACATGGAAATAATAATAGCAAAACTGCACATTTACATTTTATTTGCAGATTTTTCTATATAAGATTAATCGGCTATTGGTGAATTATTGCAACTATTACATTTAATATGAATCCTTACAATCAATAAAAAGTGAGGAGAAAAAGCCACTGCTACTGTACAGCAAGTCAGAATATCGCTGTAATTTGTCCTGGAAGCCTGAAGACAAGATTTTTATTTCCCTGCCCAAGGAGAGTTGATGTTGGTCCAACAGTTTGCTCATGGCCTGGGGAATCCCCTGTGCAGGGGGCTTGGCTCATGGAGCAGAAGGAAGAGTCCCAGTGCCTTGTGCACGACACCGAGGGGTGGGTGCAGGAACCTCCACAAGGGCTGTGCTGGGGTTGACTGATCCTCACCAAAAATGGTGGAAAATGGGTTCCTGGTGAGCAGCACAGGCACCCCTGGAGAAGGAGCTTGGTCAGCTCTGGTCTGGCCATACCCAAGGGAGGATGAGCAGGGTGATTTTACTCTTTTATTTCCTGTAATAGCCTCCGAATATTGCCTGAGACCAGGAGGAGATGAAGAATTGAAAGTAGTTAAGAGACAACCTGAGGCAACAACATTCCTCTGCCTGCCAACAGATCTTCTCCACATCAGCCACCCGCAGGAAGCAGCCCTGCAGCAGCGCCCTTGGCTCAGCTCTGTCCCCAGGTCCCCATCCTCCTCCTATCCTGTCCCACAGGCCACACTGCCTCTGCTCTGCTGCCCACAGCCTCCCATCCTGGAGGGGAACAGAGAGGGAAAACTGTTCCAGGAGTGTAAACTCAGTGCTCAGTCATACTGGAGATGGTTGGAGGATGCAGGGAGCTGAGCCTGTTGGTGCTTGTGGGCATGTCTAAGGATCTGTGCAAAAGCAGTAGGTGCGGGGGGGGATTCACAGCCACTGGTATAAAAAGAAGAAAAAAGCAGAAAGTCCTCATAGGAATACTTGGAATCTGTTTTAAGGAAAGTGTACAGGCTCAGGCAGCTGGGGTGAGCTGGAGCAGGAGCACCTCTGCGATAGGGCTACTGGGGCAGGTAACGCTGAACTCACTGTGCTGGACTTCATTTCATCTTTAGGAAATGCCAGGATATTGCACTGGAAATGCCAAAGGTTACCAACCAACCCCCTTTCAAACATAGCAGAGCAGAAGTAGGATTTCTTCCCCTTATTTGTACGGTAACTAGAGGAAGAATCCATGCACTCACACACCAAACAGGCACAGTGAAGCGTCTGCCCCAGTCCCTCTGGCTGTAAATCTTGCAGCGTGTGATCCTGGCCCCTGCTGAACACACAGCTCTGGCCACAGGACGCAGAGCAGCGTGACGTGGCTGAGTGAAGGCTGGCAGAGCAATCTCAGCTGATGATTTAGCAAGTGGCACTCTCAGATGGGTTGAAGAGGACTTTATGATGCTTCTAACAAACTGTAAAGCTTTGTTCACCTGCCCTACAGAAAAGTGAAGTAATGGGGCAATTTTTATTTTACTTTTGCTGTCATTATTTTATTTGCAGTGCCAGAGTTGAGGGCCTGGATTTATCGGAACAGCTTACGAAGCTTTGGGCTCCCAGCAGCAGCCACTGAGGCTGTGCTGAGTGCTGGGCAGAGGCTCTGCTTCCATGGAGGTTTGGAATAGCTTTCCTCTAACCCAGCAGCAAGTTGTTAGGTCACTGGTTCAGATACAAAAACTATTGGTATCTCCTGAGACACAATTCTTTGCTAGATATACAGCTTGTATCATCAATTAAGTGATTTCCTTGTTTAGATCTTGTTGTTAAATATCCTCAACCGTGAAATGGCTTTTCCTAGAGAAAGATTTGTGTCCGATTAAAGACACCAATACTCTCAGTGGGCAACAAATTAACTTGGAAGGCTTCTCTGGGGGATTGGGCCCTGGGAGCACAGTGTCTCCGGAAGGAATTGTCCTTGATCCAGAGAACAGCTCAGGCTAACATCTGCGAGAACGTGGTGCTCCACAGGGCAGCACCCCAGCCAGGGCAGGAGTCAGCTCCAATCCCCACTGCAGCCTATGTGAGAAAACCAGGCTCTGGGTGGGAGGAAGGACAAGGCCTGGGAGCAGAGCAAGGGGTGCCCGGCAGCACCTGCTGCCCTGTGCATTGCGGGCAAGGAATTTGGGAGACGCTGGTGAAGGGTGGTGGTGGAGCACAGGGGCTATCCCTGTGGTGCATGGATGGGAGGGAAAGGCCTGGCAGTGCAGCTGTGGGGGCATCTCAGTGCCCCCTAGCCGCAGCACCCGGCTCCCCTCAGGTCCCTCTGCCACCGTTCCCAGCCCTCGCTGTGGTTCTCCTCTCGCCCAGTGCTGCCTGCAGATGCCAAACACAGCTACAGCAGCCGGTAGTGTCTGCATTTGCATCCAAGGACGATTTGCCCACCAGCCCTATTGCAGACCAAGAGCAGCAGAGGTGGAAATCCATGTGGTTTTGGTCAGAGGGGCTCTCCGGAGCCCCTGGAGCTCCACAGACTGAGAGCAGCAGTGGCAGTGCTGTGCACTGGTGTGCATGGGGCATCGCTCCAGCCCCACACCGAGCACGGCATCAGGGACAGGCCGGCTTCCACGGCTTCCAGAGAGTGAGACCATGGTGCTTTTGTCCCCATGTCCTTGTGCCCGAGGCAGTTACCAGGGACTGCTTCCAGAGAAAGTGCCTGTCAGCAGCACTGCTGTCACTCGCTGTGTCCCCCTGCCCCGTGTGGCCCTAATTGGTTTCACAGGTACCTCTCACAAAATTACCTGTCACCGACACAGGGAGTAAAAATGGGCAAAACTTTTGCAGCTGAAGGAGTATGATGGATTGCCAGCTTCCCTGGGCCACACATTTACCCAAAGGCTCTGTGCATTTCCTGGCAATTTAGAACAATTATCCTTGCCTGTAGCCTACATTTTCCATGAATTCTGACTCCTGCCCTGGGGTGGAAGAGGCAGTGAGCTTTCATTCTAAAATGAAATAATTTCTCAGTGTAGTCTTGACACACATGACGGATGTGTTTATTTGTGCTGGACAGATGCTCCTGCACCCATTTCCAGCCTCACCATTGGGGTCATCTCTGCCCTCTGTGCTGTGAGTTGGGAAGGGGAGCATCCTGCCACTGGCACAGCCGGGTTGGTGTTTGGGTAGAGAGGCTGAGCTGCTTGGTGAGGTGGACAAGCAGGACCTCAGCACTGGGACAGCCTGGGGACAAACCCATCCTCGACACTGGGACAGCCTGGGGACAGAGCCAGCCTGGGGACATCCTCAGCACTGAGTGGTCCCTGGGGCTCCTCATGGCTCTGCCATGGCGCAGCCCAGACAAGGAGCTGCCGAGGCTGCTGAGCATTTCCCTGCTGCCACTGGAAACGGCCTCACCTTGTTCTGGAAAGTGATGTGTCCTTTGGTGTGAGGGTCTGGAAAACGGTCTCTTGGAAGTGGGAAGGAGAGGAAGAAAAAGGAAAGCAAAGTGACGCTGCAGTTCTGAGCCTTGAGCCGTTCTGCAAAGGGAAATAAAAGCTAGGATGAACATTCCTGGGCTGGTAATGGCACTCCCACAGAGAGGGGAGTCTCCAGCAGTGCATAAAGAATGGTGGGGAGAGACCCTCAGTCGAGGAGATTGATGTGATAATTTTCAATCAGTGCTACAGGCTGTCAGCACAACTGCATTTGTTTCTTTCAAAATCATCAGCAAGACAATTATAGAATTTAACATAACCCTGCAAATGTTTGGGTGCCACTTCAATTGCAAGGAATCAGGAATTTTTATTTGTTTGTTTGTTTGGTTTCTTATTTATTACCACACTACCTCTCTCTCCCTTTGAGTCAGGGGAGCCAGATGGCAGCACTTAGAGAAAGTCAACAGCGGCACTTTGGGGAAATAAAGTGTGTTCATTTAAAAATAAATAAATAATCCGTGCAGTCCATTAACCAGAGCTCAAGGCAAACAGCCTTAATGGTTTTCTTAGTTAAAAGGAAAAGACCATTCTGGAGTCCTGGCAGATTCTGGGACACACCTGCTGGGGACATAGAATTGTCACCCCATTTCCCTGCCTCTGAGTGCACCCAAAACACCCACAAGAGTGACCTGACCTCCTGGACATGTGGGTCTGCAGGGAGGCATTCCCTGGGTCCGAGCTAACACCAGCGGGGAGGTGGTGTGGCTAAGACAGAGGAGGCAGACAGTGGTAGGAATTAATTAAACAAATAATTAGGTATCTACATACATACATAAATAAACAAGCTTCCCCGAGTCTGTATAGAACCCTGAAGTATGTGCGTGGAGACCAAAATCCTGGATGTTTGGCCAAGCTGAAAGCTCCATTCAGAAAGGATATGATCCTTCTCCCTCTCGGGGCACAAAGTGTTTTGTTTGGCAGACACCACGCTGCTGCAATTACTCCACACTATTGGGAGCAAATCAGGCAGGCAAATCATAGCAGGGAACAAGAAGAAAACCCTGAACAAGAAGAAAACCCTGAACAAGAAGAAAACCCCGCTGGCCACAGCTGTTCTATATTCTGAAGCCCATTGGTACATGAGCAGTGGATGGAGATGTTCTCCCTGAAGAGCACCTGCTGAAGGTGCAGCTCTCCATGGGTCACCTGCTCCTCCCTGCCCTCCTGCCAGCATCCTACAGGATTTCACCTGGCTTTGCACCGCAAACCTGAATGTCTCTGGGTTAGACACCGGGAGAGGAGGGTGATGAGGCCACACTGAGAAGCCTTCACTGTTCGTGGCCAGAGGCTCTGTGCTGGAGGACCTGGTGATGCTTGGCTGGATGGAGCCATTTTCCCAGAGCTGAGGAGCAGCACATGAAAGACAGGATGAGGGGCTGAGCAGGAAAATGAGCAGGGGAAGTTTCAGGGAGTTAAACTCATTAAACTTGAAAATAATATTATCCATGATAATAAATGTTTTGGAAAAGCCAGATGGTTTGGTTTGAAGGAGACATCAAAAAACTCCAATTTGAAAGCTCAAGTGAAAGAAGTTTTCTCTATGTATGGAGTTTTTCAGAAATCTTGATTTTTACATTGATGCAGTTCACTTCCCCATCCTTTATTTTTTGTAGCAATAATTTCATTCTCATTCAAAATGAGAACTGCTGAGTTTGAAGCCCCTGGTGACCCAAAGGCCATTGCCTTCTCCCAGATGGACACTATGGAGATGTGTTTGTTGCCAGACTTGCTATGGCTGTGTCATGCTGTGATGGTTTCATCCACGAGCCTTCACTCCTGGGGGCTCTCAGGAGCATCCTCCAAGGAGGGCAGAGCTGTGTCTGCAGTACAGGGGCGGGAAGAGAAAGAGGAATAGCAGCAGGGATCTGTGTGGATTCACTCTGAGATGTTTTCCTGCAACCACATTCTGCCTCAAATTCCTCAGAAACTTCTTTCTCCCACTGCCAATGGACGTGTTTTCTGTTCTGTCCAATGACTTTTAATGTACCATTGAACTTACTTTTATAATTAATATAATGTGGTTTAAATATTTTACTGTCTCACATCTCCCTCTGAACATTTGTATAGATTTTGCTCTTGTTTCTGCTGAGAGGTCTGATTTCTCATGGATAATGTCTCTTCTGATTCTCCTTTATATTTTCATTTTATGCCACTGTGAGAATCAAGTGCTTTTGCTGTTAATATGAACTTGTCATTAGACTTTCCCAAAACTGATTAATTAATAACTGAGCTGGCTAGGTGGATTAAGTAAATTGAGCACCATCACCCTGCCAAAGCCAGAACTCTCAATAAACTTTACAGGAATTCCAAAGATGATAATTTTCACTTGTACGTTTTTGCTGCCAGCCATGCCCTGAGTGTGACTCTGAAGGAACCATGGCAGAGCTCCTTGGGAGAGATTTCCAGGCTGTCAGTGGAGATGGACAGTCAACAGGTTCTCAGGAAAGAAACCAGAAAGAAATCCTCTGCAGGTGCTTGAGCAAACCCAACAGAAGCCTCCTCTGAGCTTTGCTCTTCTCAAACTGCGATGTGGATTTTCTCACTGAGAAGAGCCCAAGCTGGCTGTACCCCGGGAAGGACACGTGCTGCCCCGCAGGGATGGTCACTCCCAGTGTGATTCCCGTGGGGCCACCATGGCGAGCTCCGGGCTTGGCGCTCCTGCTGAGCCGTGGTCTCCAAAGGGGCAGTAAAAGGGGAAAGGCTTCCTGAGGGTTTTCTGAGCTGGATCGGCTCCACAGGACACAGCAGGAGCAAGGGGGGCCTGGGACCCCGGAGCTGGGTAGGAGGAGGGAGGAGAGGAGTTGGGACAGCCCGGGCAGGCTGGGACAGCTGCTGCACTGGTGCCACATGCCCGGCTCAGTCTCTGAGAGCTGGCACCGAGAGGGACATCTGCTATCAGAGCTCGTCAGCCTCCAGGAGGATGACTGGTGTTCCTTCAGTGACCTTCCACTCCCAGGTGTGGGTTAACACCTTCCCTGCCAAGCCTCGTGTGCCTGCAGCTCACCTCACGACACATTTAACATCAGTTGAGGGACCTGACAGAAAGATGTTGAGCTGGGAAGCTCAGCCATATTCCCCAGCTATTTCAGTTGGTCTAATGAGGAATGTTACCTTGTCCTAGAGACCTGCACCTTTGCTGGCCCCAGTCCCTCACAGCGGAAGGAAGGACACTGCTGAGGACATCTGAAACCAGAGCACTTTCCAAAGAAGCTCCTTGATCTTCTGCTTTTCATGGCTCAGTCTTGGGCAGCAAGTGACAAGCAACTGGTCAAGGGATAACAGCCTCAAATTGTACCGGGGGAGGTTTTGGTGGGATACCAGGGAAAAGTTCCTCAGTGGAAGAGTTGTCCAGCCCTGGCACAGCTGCCCAGGGCAGTGCTGGAGTCCCCATCCCTGGAGGGGTTTAAAAGCCGCGTGGATATGGCACTTGGGGACATGGGTTTGTGGTGGCCTTGGCAGTGCTGGGGGATGGTCTTAAAAGGTCTTTTCCAACCTAAACATTTCTCTGATTTTGTGATTCAACCCTGCCCACACCACCCCTGCCGGTGCCAGCAGCTGTCACCCACACTCTGCTCCTGGGAAACATCAGAGGCAGTGAAGACATCCAGCACTTCTCTCATACACATAAAAAGATTTCTTTCTCTTCCAATAGCAAAACTAAAGAAAATCAAGTTTCTGTGAAAACCTCACAAAGAGAAAGATGAAAATCACAGAAAACTCATTAGAAAACACATTAGAAAACAAATCTTATTCAGCCACATTTAACATTTTAAACTTGGTATTTTTAATATGCTTAAGGGCACAGTTCATTTAGATTTAAGGTAAACACTTCGCTAAATATCAAACATTAATAGAATTTTTGTAAAAATATTGGTTTGATGCTACTTACAAAGTATGTTTTTTATAGATAGAGGTGCAAGCCTTGATATGCATAATTACTCTGCAGCAAATTTTAAATTATGAAGCAATTGGGAAAAAATGCATCAAGTTAAATAATTATATGTAAAATAAAATTAAAGAAATGAATGGTTCATTATGTCTTTTAAAAGCTTTTCTTTTTCCTCCAGGAATGAATGTTTTTGATCTTATCTGCACCCTGGTAGGAATAAAGCGCTCTTGCTCTCGTCCATGACACATGGCTTCTCTTCCAGCTCCACAAATCTCCATGAGGGAGCAGTGGGAGGGGGTGTTTATAATGCCAAGGTTGGATTTAAGGAGTGTGTGTGTGCGTGCTGCTTCCCCTGCGAGCGAGCGTTAAATCTCCTGTGATCACACAGAATACTCCAACCCACTCTGCCATATTTCTGCTATAAATGGGAACCAATTCATCCCTGCAAGCTTATTCCTTCTTCTCTCAAACAAAACAGACGTGACTAGAGAGTAAAAAAAACCCAACACAATGCCACCAGAGAGTGACAAGAGGAGTGTGAGGGGTGTTGGGGTCAGGAGACGCTTCCTGCATGCTTGGCCATCATTCACTGCCAGACTCAGTCACTGACATTCAAGTTTACAACCAGGAGAGTGTCAGTTCAGCTGCAGGCAGGAAGCTGGAGAAATGTTCAAATAACCACCTCAGGAGGAGAGTTTAGGAAATAATCTCATGCAATTAAAAAAAAATAAAAATCTTCCAAGCGGCAATGAAAGTTGCCTGTAGAAAATCAGTTTTCTTCCTTTTCATAGCAGAAGAGAAAGCTGGAAGCATTGGAGTTGTGGTCACTGGAAGTGACTTTGATACCCACCCTGGTCTCAGTGGGACACTGGGCTGGAGACTCCACAAGTGCCCTCCTTCCTACACTGTTCCCCCACGCTGTGGTGTTGTGCCTGTCCACCCCAGCAGGGCCAGGGGGAGGGCAGGATCTCAGCAGGGATCTTGCTGGGCCTTTTCCAGGTGCAGCTGGGCAGGGTGCTGGGCCACCCCATCTAGACCACACTTTGGCCAGGGAAGGTTGGGCCAGGTGATCTCTGAGGTCCCCTCCAACCTGGGACTCTGTGATTCTCTGGTTTCTTGAGCAAAAGCAACTTCAGTTACAATTTCATGTTCTGTTTCTGCTGGAGTGAGAAGCAGAGAACCTTTTTGGGAACTGAAGGTTTCAGTCTCTTAAAATCCAGAGATTATTTTGAAATAAAAAAATCAGCTTCTTTCTCTCATCCTGCAAGCTCTGCTGTATTTGCTATAATTGTAAGCGATCATGTGGACAATGATCAGTCTGACAAGTATTGGCATTTCTTTGGGAAAAAGATGGCTTTAATAATCAGTTATCTGCACATTTTAGTGTCCTCTGTACTCAACTCAGCTACCTTTTTAGGGGCCCTTCTCCTGGACAGTCCATTTCCTGCCTTGAGGTCTGTCCCTGCTCCATGCCCACACTGGGACAGAAACCACATGTCTCTCATCTGGCTTTTGTTCCCAGCCCCATCTGACAATCCTCTTGTATGTTCTGTCTAGCTAAGAAAACTTGTTTTACTAAAAAGTTTTAAATCTGCTGTTGCAGAGACCTTTCAAGATGAACTAAATAATTGTGCTTTGCCTATGTTTCTGCCAGTTTATCTGTAAAAATCTGCTATGTGTATGTTATCTCTCCACGTTTTCTTCCTGCTTTGCATCTGGTCCTCCTGCAGAGCTGCACGGGAGGGAATCCTGCACTCCCAGAAGCTGTGAGCTGCTGTGAGGACACACAGCCCAGGTCTGCTGGCTGGCTGCACCCCTGGGATGCAATCCCCAGTCTTTCTCCAGCTTTACTCTGCAGCTGTGGATGGACTAATGCGAATATATGATGTCTGGAGACAAACACAAGCAAGGAAGCTGAGAGCAGGACGGACATCGGACATCCACGGAGCTCTGTGCAGCCAGTGCCATTGGGATTTGCTGCTGCAGCTCTTGCCTGCAGTAACACTTCTGCAAGTGTTGCTTTTGAGCCATGCTGCTGATGAGATTCCTTTTGTTGAGCTTCTTTCTCCCGGTTTGTTTTGAGGACAGTGGAGTCCTTCACGGGCTGGAGGGTCCTTCCCGGCTCCTCTCTGTTGTGTGTCCCTGCCCCTGCCTCACCGGAGCCAGGCCAGTGCAGGGGATCTGGCTAAAGCTCATAATGAGCTCCCACCCCAGTGTGATCTTCTGCTCCTGAGGGTGGGCCGCGAGTTCTGTGTTTGTCACCATCTTTATTGCATGTAATTCATGGCTGATGCCGCTCCTGTGGCGAGCACACACTGCACTGATCTGTCCGAGCGTGTGGTGCTGAACCCTTCACACAGGCGTGGCAGGTTTGGGTCAGAGCCTGCTCTGCCACGGCTGTTCAAGGGATGTGCTGAGCCCTGTCAGCTGCTGCTGCTCGTGGAGGATCTCCCTGGAGCACCGTGCAGCCCTCACAGGCCGTCCTCCTGCAGAGCTGTTTTCCAGCTCCCTCGTCTCTGCAAATGTGGAGTTCTCTTTTCCAGCACGATCTGCCGTGCTGAATTTTGTACCTAAGCAAAGAGCTGGCTGGGTGCTGCAGGTTGCAGGTGTTGTGGCGGGGCAGCTGAGCTGCAGGGCTCGAGCAGCATTGCCCCACAAGCGTTGGGAAGCCCAGAATCTCCCTGTTCCATCCTGCCCTTTTCAGCCCAGCGTCAGGACAAGCCCTTCTGCTGCCATCCCAGATGCCACCTGCACCTGCCGTCCCTGTGACAGCGCCGTGTGCTCGGGGCTGTCCCACCTCCCCGTGCTGTGCCTGCTGCCACACCCCACCTCTGGCGATGGATGCCTGGCTGGGGCACTTCTGCAGGTGGGACCTGGGCTGCTTTCCCGAGGGGTGCTCAGGCGCTGTGTGCTTCCCTTACGCTTCAGTTATGCCACTGCCTTTTCCCACTGGCTTTACATTGTCAGTTAGACCAGTTTTCCAGTGTTTCTTTGGACTTTGATGCTATAAGTGTTGATCTATCAATGTTTCATCAGTATCTGTAAAGGCTGCTTTAGGTATTGACTGTCCCCGGGTTACTTACTTGGTGCTTATCTCAGTAAATCCTTCACTTGTGCCATGGAAATAAAAAACTTTTATATTTATATGAAAATACTTTTGTTTAGAAAACAATTGTGATTTACAGCTCAAACAGGCTTTCTCGATTCCTGTTTAAATTTATGACTCCTTTCTAGAAGTGCCTTCTGGGGACATTTCTGTCTCTTTCAGTGCATCTTCATGCTCTGAATACATAATTTAGTACGAGATCCTTCTCAACGATATCCCGCCAGCAGCTGGGGAATTGAAGATGCTTGCAAAGATTTGAGTTTGAAATGTTTAACTGTCATTAATTTGCAGATTACAGTCAGAGAGCTTTGTAGATTGTAATGTGTGATGCAATTACACTCTGCTAATGTAATATATCTAATTTTTGGAATAGATGATTTGTTTTCATATTTCCAATGCTCAGAGAGAAAGAGATTTATAATCCAAAATGCTAACTCAGGTGGGATAATTTACTGCTGTGGTTACAGTGGGAACATCCTCTGCCTTGACTTTCCTGTTTGCTGGATTTCACTTGGTCAAGCAGAGAGAATGAGTCACTGTGTTCTATGCTAACAGGGTATTTTATTATTTAGAGGCACAGTCCTCTCTCTGCTTGCAGGAACACTTTAATATCACAGACTGGTTTGTGTTGGAAAGGACTTTAAAGACCATTCAGTTCCAGCCTCTGCCAATGCATGCATTGCATCAACCTCTCTGTTACAGACAACAAATACCTTCACTCACATTAACTTGCATAAAATAAAAAAAGCAAAACCATCTATTAAATGTCTTACATTTAACAACTATACTTCAAACTCTCAGATGTGGCTGCACTAAGAACTCGGAGTGTAACCAGTGCTGCCAGAGAACCCCACACAAGTCCAGTGGCTGGGGGTGTCTGGTTCCTAACACGGGTGATGCACTGGTTTCTCACCCACCTGACCACATGCTTGGTGGAGGAATCACTGGCTTTGGTCCGTTGGATCTGATCCCTGTCCTTTGAGGTGCTTGCTCAAACAGGATAAAGACTTGGCTGAGCAGTGATTCGGTGACTGTGGCTGTGATGAGACCATGCTGTGAGCTGGCAGTGGAACCCTTCTAAGGACACGTGCCTTGTAATTTAGAGAAGCACCAGAGCTGAGAACTTAGAAATGCACCATTTCTGAAAGCTTTTATCCTAAAACACTTTTCTTCTTTGTCAGAGGGGTTGCCTTGCACTGGTGGTGGCTGGGCAGAAGGGAATGGTGTCAGCTGCCTCCCCAGAGACACACGGGATCTTGCAACCTTCAGGGAGGCTCAGCCCTTTTTTCTCCTCCTGAGAGCCTTAGGACTGCTGGGTGCAGATACAGCTCAATATTAGGCATTCAGGTCTACCTCTGATTTGCATAAGAAGTTCAGAGATAATTCAATAAATGCCATCACAACCTCAGAAAAACTTGTTGAGGTTTAATTGGATAGGACAATAATTTTATCTGCTGTTCATTGTATTACACATTCCAGCAGTGTATTTATTTTTAGTGGAAGGAATTAATTTTGTAATTATTAGTGTTGGGTTCTTTTGGAATCTCTGAATATATTACCTGCTCTGTTTGTGCCTTTTAGCATCACTGTGTGCCAGATAGTTCTGGGCTTTGTCTGTTGTTCCTGTTGAATCGGATCTGACACCATGCTGGGAATCAATATGCTGTTAAAAAAGGGTTAATTGCTCTGTTTGTCTCTCCCCGTGGCTGCTGGGGAGGATTCCCTGGCACAAGCGGCTGGAGTGGCGCTGCAGCCGTGACACAGTCCTCTGCATGCCCTTGTCCCGGTGGTGACCCAACCTCCAGAGTCGGATTTACGCTTCACCGGCGTTGATTTTGTCGCAGAGCACTGGGATGGTGTTCCTGGTGCTGTCACAGGGGATGCCGTGCCTGTGATGCCGCAGGACTTTCGCTTTTATATTTTCCTGTATTTGTAACCCTGCAGTTCTTCAGTGTGTAACTCTAAACTCCACANAAAGTCTGCCCGAAATGTACCTGAAGGCCCTTCCATAAATATATCTGCTTTTATTCTCTTAATTTTGTCTGGCCTCTGTTTTTAGGTAGTCCTAAAAAGGCATCACTTGGTCCAGTCCCAGGGGATGGTGTTCCTGGTGCTGTCCTATGGGAAGGTGTGCCTGGTGCTGTCACAGTTGCTGACAGCGCTCCATGAACAGAGTGCTGCTGTGTTGGATGCTCCAGATGTGAAGATCCTAACGGGCTGATGGGCACGGCCCTTACCCGGAAGTGCAGCTGGTGCCTGCTTTTAAAAACGGCTGAGAAGTGAGGCAGAGGAGACCCTCGGTGACCTGCTCAGTGCCTCGGGCCTCACAGATGTGTGGCTGACTCAATAGACACACTGGAGTGGGGGACGGTGGATGCTCTTCCCAGGATGTGGAACGACCAATCTTTTGGGACTGCCCAGGGCAGAAGTTTGGGCACACCAGCACTGGCTGGGGCACGGGCAGGCTCCTCCTCTCCAGCCCCGTGGTACAGCAAGCTCTCCTCTTGAACTGGTGCATCCCAAAAAGACCTGCTGGAGACAAGAGTTCAAAACATCCCTGGAGAAAACGGAAAGAAAAGAGATGAGCTTTCTTTACAGCAGCTCAGGGGTCTGCAGGGTTGACATAGAATCATGGAATGTCCTGAGCTGGGAGGGACCTACAAGGATCAGAGTCCAACCCCTGGCCCTGCCCAGACACCCCAACAACCCCACCCTGGGCATCCCTGGCAGCGCTGTCCAAACGCTCCTGGAGCTCTGGCAGCCTCGGGGCCGTGCCCATTCCCTGGGGAGCCTGGGCAGTGCCCAGCACCCTCTGGGGGAAGAACCTTTCCCTGATCTCCAGCCTGACTCTCTCTGGCACAGGTCCAAGCTATTTGGGGCAGATGTTTTCAACAAGGAACTTAGGGAGAGGACCAATTCCTCCTTACTCGGGTATGGCTGGGGCTGGGCTCGCCCTCCCTGGGGCCCTTGGCTGTGCCTCTGGGACTGGGCTGTGCTGCTGGGACCGGGCTGTGTCCCTGGGACCGGGCTGTGTCACTGGGACTGGGCTGTGTCCCTGGGACCGGGCTGTGTCCCTGGGACCGAGCTGTGCCAGTGGGACCGGGCTGTGTCACTGGGACCGGGCTGTGTCCCTGGGACCGGGCTGTGCCGGTGGGACCGGGCTGTGTCCCTGGGACCGGGCTGTGTCACTGAGACCGGGCTGTGTCCCTGGGACCGGGCTGTGCCGCAGGGACCGGGCTGTGCCCAGCAGACAGCACAGCTCCACAGCTGCTTCTCCCATCAGCACTTACGAAGTGCAAGTTACGAAGGGTTAGTGTTATTATCACTATTATCACACTGCGTGTGGGACTGAATCTGTCAGAACAGATGATCTTCCTTATTCATCACCTCATATCCAATATTCTGGAATCATGGCATCTAAGAGATTATCTTTCCACTTAACACATCCTTCCCGTAATTTTATTGTGGCTGTGGTAGTCCATGACACTTGTTAATAATAATTAATAATGTTTAAATATAATTGGCTAAGTATTTTATACAACATTTAAATATTATTAATCAGTATTTTAATAGAAAACAATATTTTAAATGTATTCACTGCTACTGCTAATCACCTCAAACCTAAAAGTTGATTTTTCCTTGATGTGAGAGTTTCACCATTTCCAGTTCCACCAGAAGGAACCACACTGCTGGCGAAGTTCTTCCCTCTGTGAGCCCCATTTTGCTATTGGTTTGTTTTTGTTGTGTTATTATTTCCATCAAAACCCCCTCGAAGGTAAATCACAGCCACTGACGCACCACTGGCTGTTGAATCTAAAGGTTGTGTGAACAAACAGCCCCTGGCACTGGTGCACATTCCTCAATGCAAGAGACTCCTCACCCTCTAAACCATTATAATATTTAACATCACATCATATTTTGGAGTGAAAATTCTTGACCTGCTTGGTCAGAAGTCATTATCAATCAGTATTATATTTTTATATTATTTTCTTTTCTTATTCCTATTTAGCAGAGAAACTATTTCTGAGGATGGCAGGTCTTCCCAAGGATTTTCCAGGATAAAGCCAGCCAGCCTAGGGGACAGGAGCCATTTGCAGTGCAGAGAGAAAGAGGAGGCAGCTGCCCAAGCAGAGGGGTTGCAATATCCTCCCTGCCAAAGTCTGCATCACACAGTAACAATATTTCAAATAAAGAGAGATTTAAATAAAAAATAAGAGGTCCGATGAGAACAGTTTAGAAAATATAATTTGCATACAGATTCCTTGTTTTATGACAGAATTTTGAAGTCTGTTAGGTTTGTTCATGTGGAAGAACCTGAGGTTCCCACCTGCTGATTTCCCTGGATCTGAATCGGCCCCAGACAGAGGACAAAAGGCCAGCCCGTGTTTTCCCCAAATTATACGCTTTGTTTAGTTTTTTTCTTCTCTCTTCTGCTAAATCTCTTTCCTTCTCTCTCTCCACCTGCTTTTTTCTTCCTTTCCCCACTTCCTTGTCCGCCATTAGCTCAGAGGCTCGGATGCACCTGCTGCTGTTTGGTGTCTTTCCAGGTGTGTTACCTATGGCTCTGGCCCTGGAACTGCAGAGCAGGGGGACCATTAGGAACAAACCTCTGAGAGCAGCACAGAACACACTAAGCCATTTGCTGGGGGAATTTGGTCCTGGGCAGAGGCTCTCCCAGCTCATGCAGTGACAGGAGCTGGCATCTTTGTGCCAGATGAACGACGTGTCCCTCTCTGCCCTCCCTTTCCCAGGAGCACCCTGCCTCCTCTTCGACATGGAGGAAGCAGAATCTGTGAGAACACCCCAAAACTACCTGCTAGCACCTGCCAGCTGTCTGAATCATTCTCCTCAGCCACCGGCTGGCCAGACATGCAGAGCTCTGCGTGCAGGTTATGTCCTCACAGACCTGTGAAACCAGAGAGCGTTTTCAGCACAGCTCAGTGAATGCACAGAGCAATAAAACAGCCACAGATCCAGCTCTTCCAGCTCCTCCTGTGCTGCTGCTGCTCCCGAGAAGTGCACACACACACACACACATGCACGCACACACACTGACACTGATCTGCAGTGCCTGATGTCTGCAGAAAGCCCCCAGGCTCCCTGCATCCAGCTGTGCCCTCCCTTCCCATGACTCCTGCTACTTCTGCCAGCAGCTTTTAGCCATGTTTCTGGCCTGTTTTGCTGTCCCTCCTGCCTCCCGGCAGCGTGAGGAAGCTCCCAGCCTGCACTGTGCAACATCATTTCCATTCCACTCCTGTCCCCAGGTAAGCCAGTGGTTTGGCACAGACAGACTCCAAATCCATCAGGGCAGCAGTGCTGGAGCCAGGCCCTGTCCCCTCAGCATCTGGCCAGGGGACTGTGCTGTCTCTGGGACAGAAGCCTCAGTGGCCTGGCATGGGGACCCCCACTGGGGGGCACGGGGGTGGGGGTGGCAGTGCTGTGGCTGTCCCTGGAGAGCTCTGCCCATCAGAGACCACCAAACCACGGCCCCACGGCCCCACAGCCCCACAGCCCTGGCTCTGGCACACCGGCCCTTCTGCGATGATTCTCCACCTAAGACCCTCTTCCCCCAGTTCAGAGCCGATGCCTTCATCATGTAAATATTTGCCTCAAATGATCAATATTCAAAAAAGATCCCTAAGGTCTTCTGGAGATGTGCCTGACCTGACTCCGGAGCTGCGGCTGCCTGGCCATGCCTGGGATCCCAGGGAGTGGGAAACCCGGTGGGCAAAGCCCCTCTGAGGTGAGCAGTCGGCATGGGAGCTCAGGCGTTTACACACTCCTACTGAGTTTTTATTTTTATGCTTCTGATTGCAACGATCAGTGAAAATAGCACTGATAGCACTCGTTTGGAAATATGGAACATGCACGTGAAAATGAATACAAAATAAGTTTGTTGGTATCAGTGTTATTACAATGAATACTTAATTAACTCATCATAGCACACTCGCAGAGAAGTGTTCTCACTGATGATAAAGTGCTAAATCTCCAAATGAACACCTACGGACACATGTATGACAGCACAGCAATAAACAAGGAATCAATTGTCTCGCATTTACAAAAAGGAACTCTTTCAAATAAGAAAAAATAAATTAAAAAAAAAAAGGCAAGCTATTTTTTCTGTGTCTCTGAGCAATGTGGTCTAATAGAAGGTGTCCCTGCCCGTGGCAGGGAGTTGGAATGAGACAGTCTTTAAGGTCTTTTCCAACGCAAACCAGCCTGTGATTCTGTGATTCTATGATTTTAAGTTTTTTCTGATACCATCACATCACCAGCCAAAACCTTGAGAAATTTTGGCACAAGAGAAGGAAACAGGGCCCTTTCAAATATTCAACTTGTCATGTTGCATTTTCTCTTGGGCACTATATTTTCATTGCTAGCCTTACTGGTGGTCTCTAGTCAGCACTTTACTGCTCTGTGTTGGACTTGGGACTGTTTTTATAGTGAATTTTGTAAATGCTCATACAGAAGATAATTCTACCTGAAATCTAAATGCAAAATCATAGATCCTGGTTATAGGGTCAGGGACTATATGGCACAACAGGTACTGGGGAACAGCTGCTAAACTGAAGGTATTTCCTGCAGTGCCAGCACCGATGGAGAGGAGAAAGGCTCACCCAGCTGGCAGGGAGAGCAACTTCCCCACATATCCAGCTCCAAAGGCTGCAGGAACCAAGTGGCAGAATCATTCCTGCTCTACTGGATCCCAGACCTGGGGAAAATAATGCTAGAAGAAAATAAGTGAGTTATCACATTTCCTTTCTAAAGGAAAAGAAAAAAGTTAAAGTACCCCAAAATGTGCAAATACCACCAAAATAAAGTAAAAATCTCCTTTTTCTCTGCAGCCAGACTGCTGTGTGAAGACAGACATCTCTGATGACAGGAGAGATCTCAGCTGCATGATGGCCCCAGGCAGTGCACAGGCAGAGCAGCACCTCACGCTTGGGTGCCAGAGCTGTCCAGGACTGACGTGGAAAGTCAAACACCAGTGTTTTCCGAAATCTTTCACAGCTAAACCCCAGTTACCCCAAAAACATTATTTCTTGCTTGGCCAAATAAAGCACTCAGGAGTGGTTTGTGTGCAGGCTGCTGCTGCAGAGGCGTTTGCACTCCCGGCTGTGCCCTGGGAGCCGAGCGGGGATCGGCCACCCCAGAATACCCTGATACCCCACAGCTGAGCCCGGGATGGACCTCAGAGCACGGCGTGATGGTGATGGTGACAGCTTCCACAGGAACACAGCAATCCTGAGATCACTGCAGAGCTGTAGTTATTAACATGACAGGAATTCTTGTGTGAATTGAGGAAAGAGTCTAAGACTTCAGTGCAAAACATGCACTAATGTGAAATTTCACTCAGGCAAAACCTGAAATCTTAGAATCATAGAATCCCAGAATTTCCTGAGTTAGAAGGGACCCACAGGGATCATCCCAGCCCCTGTCCCTGCACAGACACCCCAACAACCCCACCCTGGGCATCCCTGGCAGCGCTGTCCAAACGCTCCTGGAGCTCTGGCAGCCTCGGGGCCGTGCCCATTCCCTGGGGAGCCTGGGCAGTGCCCAGCACCCTCTGGGGGAAGAACCTTTCGCTGATCTCCAGCCTGACCCTACCTGGCCCAGCTCCAGCCCTTCCCTGGGTCCTGTCCCTGTCCCAGGGAGCAGAGATGGGAGCTGCCCTCGGGAGGAGCTGCAGCCCCTGGTGAGGTCTGACCTCAGTCTCCTCTTCTACAGCTGAACAAACCAAGTGTCCTCAGCTGCTCCTCCTATGGTCCTTTAGACCTTTCACCATCTTTGTGTCCCTCCTTTGGACTATTTCCAACAACTTTAGATCTTCCCTATAAAAGACTTGTCCCTGGGGACAAAACATAGAGAACTCATTAGCCATGAAGCCATGAAGAAATTAATATCTCCTCCCTGTGATTAAGTGACCCAGCAAGGAAGCAGAAAATGGTGGTTTTGCCATTTTCAGGACCTGGCTCTTTGTCACTGGGATGAGCCTTAGGCTGTGCTTTGGGAGCCAAACTCATTGGTGCCAGAGAAGTGTGGAAAAGAGACTGTGTTTGGGGATGACATGGAAGTGCGAGTGAACAAAAAGGGGTTTGTTTCCTGCAGCTGGGGCAGCCACAGCCCATGGGTGCTGCCCCACCACCCCTCCGGCTGGGTTCGGGCACTCGAGGCACGTCCTCATGCTGGTGAGGCTGTGCCAAGGACAGACTGTGCCACCTGCCATGCCCAGGCAAGAGGTCTGGCTGATGTCACATGGCCTGGCATCTTCTGCATCTGATGGGATGCAAGATTGTTTGTGGTCCCCTTTTTCCTTCTCCTGTTGTCCTCCTCCAATAAGACATTTTAATCAAATCCCTTACAGGGTTGGACACTTTTCTTGCTGGGACCTACAACAGACCTCTTGCATCCACGAACCACTCCCATCCCAGATCTATCTGCTGGGCTTCCCCTGGACATGAGAGGATGTGTTGATGGCTCTGCAGAGTGATGAGTCCCCAGACCAGGAAGCCGAGGAGCTGGGGTGTGTGTTGAGCCCAGTGCAGGTTTGTGAGCAGTGGGGAAAGGTCTCCCTTTGGGTTTCTGACTGCCAGTCAAGCAAAGGAAGGATAACTTTGCATCATTCTCACTCCCCAGTATTCCTGTTTATACATGGACTCAGAGAAGAAGAAGATGGGAGCAGCAGATACGGGTTATTAAGGGGACCTGTTCCTCCCTGGCTGCCTGACCTCCTGTGAACCATCATCTCTCTGGGGCTAATCTGACCTTTCCAGACGTGCAAATAATACCCCACCTCGGGCCAGTGTTCACAGGTTTGATTTTCCTGGGCAGCCAGTTCCTGCTGCTCTCAGCTTTTGCCGTACATTTTCTCACATATGTATGATCAGATCCACGGGAACATCTCCTGATGACTGACTCTGTAATTTGCCTGTTTTCTCCTAGGGAAAAAAAACACTTTACAGATTAACAATCAAGCTAACAGCTTCTGTTGTGGATATGAAAGAACATTACCCTTGTGCACACTTGAGTCCTACAGTTCTGTGGCTTCATAACCATACGACGCTGCCCGTCTGCTGGCAGACAGGCAGGGCAGGCTCTGATGTGGACTCGCTTAGATGTTTCTGAAATTAAATTTATTGTTCCTGAGAGAAAAGAAAACGTATTTTTCCCTCTACCAGATCAGAACCAAAGGTCTGTATTCCTCTAGGTCTTGTGGATGAAGAAAGCCCTTTATTTTCAGCCTGCTTTAGTGTTGTGACTTGGCATTTTGGGAGCACAGGGCAGCGTGGGGAAAGCCAGCGTGTGCTGAGCTGGGGTGGGGGTGATGGGGAGGGTCCTCGAGGTTTGCTGGGGGGGCTGGGGGCAGAGCCCAGAGCAGGAGGATGAAGCCCTCCCAGCCAGAGCTCTGCTATGCAGGGACACCTGTCTGCACGTCCTGGCTGGCTGGGTGGCAGTGCTACTGCCTCTGAGCTTCCTGTCCTGGCAAGACTGGCACTGTGAAACTCTTTAGGCACCTTCTTGCTCTGCAGTCCAGGTACTCCTACATGGTGGTCCTGTGCTGCAGGGAGGGGGTGAGGGAGGCCCTTGGCAGAGCACAGGCAGCTTCTGCTGCCTCCACCAGCACTGGAGGGAAGTGTGACCTGGCCAAATCCCTGAGGAAGGCACCTTTAACAAGCCTGGGATTTTTTGGCCTTCCAAGTACCACTGTTGTGAAGGCAGTTAACAAGAGCCCCCTCACAGGGTTAGAGCCCTTCCCCTCCCCTCTCCACTGTGCTCCAGCCATGCCCCTCAAGCCCTTTGCTGCACCTTCCACCATTCCAGACTGCTCCAAGCCCCAATGTCCAACCTGGCCTTGGACACTGCCAGGGATCCAGGGGCAGCCACAGCTTCTCTGGGCACCCTGTGCCAGGGCCTCCCCACCCTCACAGGGAAGAATTTCTTCCCAGTGTCTGCTTTTAATCTACCCTCTTTCAGCTCAAATCTATTAAAATTTATCCCGTCTCATGTCTCTCTTTCTCCAGAAAGATCAGATATCCTGAGCCATCAGTGCACTGGAAGCCCTGGACTTCATTCCTGAGCTCTTGGGCCAGGCTCGATGCTGCAGCTTTTAGTCCTGAAGCAAACCTCACTTCCTTCAGCATGGAGTACTCCAGAGTGCCTTTAGAAAACTAAACAATCTGATGGAAAGTCTTTTCTAGGCATTTTTAAAACTGCTTTTTTGTTCCTTTAGTGCTGACACATCTCCAGAGGCTGTGTCTAGACGATTTAGTGTCTCCGCATATCCTCACAGATGTGGTGCTGTGTCATCGTCCAGAAATCTTGAAAAGATCACTTACCTGCAGCTCCCAAACCTGCTACTCCCACAGTCACACCTGCTATCTGAGCTGCAGGTGGGTTTAGAGACCCTGAATCCCTCTGAACCATTCTCCAGTTCTCCTGCACCTACTTAAAAGTGGGTCCTGTCCCATGGATGCAGGCAAGGTTTAGGTTTGGCATGATCCCTGAGGTTTAAAAGAAATTCATGTATCCCTGCCCATGAAAATAATGTGAAAAGAATTAAAGGCAACATCAATAGCATCGCCAAAAAAATATCTTTAAGAAACAAATTGATCTCCCAGTGAAGATACATGCACAGAATCCACACACATGTCCTAAGACACACACTTGCCATTCCCAGCTTGCTAACTCATCTTTTCCAGGACAGGCTACCATAGTGCTGGTGCTCATGAGGAAGCCTTTCCTTGCCTTCCCCCCTGCCCAGGCAGTGCCAGGCTGCCTCGTGCCTGTGTTATCCCGTTTTGGAAAGGCAGGATGCTGCCTGGTGTTATTCTCATGCATCATCCTCTCCCCAGCCCTGTGTCCAGAGAGCAGATGGAGGCAAGGAGCTGCTGGGAGGAGACTGCAGCCAGTGTTCAGTGCCCTGGCCCTGGCCACAGAGTGTCCTTTTCTCTCCCCTTCCTTCCCATACTGTTTTGCTCATTTTTACCTGGGCTGCAGGATGCAAATGTGATCCATGACTGCTGATGGGCTGTTGTCCCTAAAGGCTGGCTGATGAACGGGAGGAGTTTATGGACCCCTGGGCGTCTTTTGCTGGTAACACATCTGCTTTTACCTTCTCTCTGCTGTTTTCCCTTTTTGATCCCTTTCAGAAAGGGCAGAAGCTTTGCAGGTCTGATCCCTGCATTGTCCACGGGGCCAGGCACTGGCATTTCTGGAACTGAGCTTGAACTTTGCCTGGGAATGCAGCCACTGCCTGATGCCTCCCTGTGAGCCCGGCAGCGAGTCAGGACGCCCCAGGCAATGGATTGGAGGAGAAATGTGTGATCCTGTTACTTCCCTCTCTCTCTGGGATGATCAGCTATTGCTGGTTCCTCCCAGCTCTCAGCACTTAACGAAACCAGGGGACAAGGGCGTGTGTGTGGGGAAGAGCTGGAGAAAGCAAACCTCAGGACCCACCCTTTGTCTCATCCTTCAGGATTCACCTCCATACCTGGAAGTGTTCAAGGCCAGGATTCTATGGTTTTGGGAAGAGGGGAGGGGTTGGATTCCTACCCTAGACCTCAGGAAAAGGGGCGGGAGCTGCAGCAGGCATGGGAGTGTTCATTGCAGGAAGGTACTTGCCGAGGGAGTTCCAGAGATGGGGTGATCCCTTCTCCCTGCAGTTCCCTGCCTCGGGAGCAGTCAGGACTCGGCAGTGCTGGCCAAAGGACCCCACCGTGTGGACACACGGACTGGACTCACCGGCAGCCAGAAGTTTTCCCCGGCAGGGAACACAGATTATTAAACCTCAGCCAGCATTCGCTGTGGTCCCTTTCTTTCATCAGCTCTCTTCTCCAATATTATGTTTTCTGTTCTTTTGGGAAAGCAGTGCACTATTTAATAAGAAGAAAGGGTTGCTTTGGTACACCTGAGAACTGGTGATTGACTCAGACTTTTTTAATAATTCAGCTGCAAGACAGGCCCTGAGTACCCACAGCACCCAGAGAATGCCCTGGAGGAGAAAACAGAGTTGCAAGGTTTTGCTGCTGGGTGCTGGGGGCTGAGGCTCCTTCCAAGGCACCTAGGAACAAACCCACCTGTCTGTCCTGAAAAAAGGTGGGTCCACCTGGGAATCAGCTCATTTACTGACCTAGAGCCAAAGCAGGGAACAGAGTGAAGCCAGTGGGTGAAATACCCAACACAGAGAGCAGACGAGACGAAAACTGATTCCAAGGATACCTTTATGTGTGGAGTATATCCATCACAAGGTGCTTGAACCTGACACTGCCAGAGCCAGCAGATTTCCTCTGAGAGCTGGTTTCTAAGTGGAGTTTAGCTTAGGGATGTGTAACCTTTGCAAGTCCACAGCAGCAGGAGAAGCCCTGTGTTCTGCCCGTGTTCTGTCTTGGCTGATTCCTGGGCTGCTTGCAGTTGAGCTAATTCTGACCCAGAGCAGAAGAAGCACAGGGTGAGGCTCCACTGACATCCCCCCGTGACGCTCCACTGACATCCCCCCGTGACACTCCTCATAAGGAATTTCTCAAGGAATGACACAAGGCATGTCTGACAAACACCTTTCTCATCAGCAAACCCTTCCCTGGATGTTGGGCCAGCAGCAGTCCTTGGAGGCTGTTCCAACAGTAGGAGCTGATGATCCTCCGCAACCTGGGGAGAGTTTGAATCTTCCCTGTAGCTGCAGCAGAAAGTCACTGTCCTGGTCCTTGAAGGAAAGCCGTGTCCCCCAGCTCTCCTCCAGCCCACCCTTGGGTCCCTCTGCTGAGGGGGTTTGTTTCGTGCTGCTCCAGGAGGGGCTGTTTAATATGGGCTTTCAGGATTCTTCTGTAAGACAACAGGACTTCTGCTGACTTGTGCAGTTTCACATTCGCATGTTTACAGGAATTTCAGAGGCAAGGCAGCCTGCAGGGCTGTGAACCACAGTGAGGCACTGAGCAGGTTGTCCTGAGGGCTGGGTCCTGGTTACCCACCACAGACACAGAAATGTTCTTCACAGTGGCTTGGGGGTGCCAGCACGACCTGGTAACCAAGGGGATTAGCAGTCTGCAGGAAGCACATGAGGAAAACAAGGATGGATGTTTCAGGAATGCAATGGAGTGGATACATCCTGAAGAATTAGGGAGAAATGTTTGTTTTATCTTTTCTGACATTAGCAGCACAAGCATACACACACACACCCCCCAAAGCCATTAGTTTGCAGGAATTTATTTCTCATCTTAGTTTTTTCACAGGTTTTGAGATTCTTTCCATGTTCTCTTAAGTCTCTGGCAAAATTTCCCTGGAGTTCAGCAATAAATTAGAGCTTTTACGAATTACACACCTCTGATGCCTCCTTGGAGAAATAAAACATTAGTGAGAACCAGTGCTGTGCTGGAGCAGCCAAGAGCTCTGAGAATTCCTCACTCCATCATCACTGCAGCTGCCAAATGCACCCAGTGATCAACACCAGGGCTTGTGAATCACCAAACAGGTTGTTACACTTTCTATCGTAATACTTTACACCTCAGCTCAATGCACTCTTTCTAGCTATGCTGAAAAAACAAGGTTACAGCAACCCCCGTGGTTATCTGTGGCAAAGAGTCACATAATTTACAGGGCATTAAAATGTTATGATTTTTTACATAGCTGTTATTAAGTATAGAGTTTGTACTCAGGACATTCAAAGAGATGTCAGCCTCAAAGTGCCGGTTATAATGAACAAATCTGGGGAGTTAAAGGGACTGTTCCGTGTGACACACATCACAGCCTGTCTCATGGCTGTTTGTGTGTTCTCTTTTGGTTTTCCATTCACAGGGATTGGTCCTGGCCCCAGTAAAGGCTGAAATCTGGTCATGAGAGACCCTGCCTGGAAGGTCACAGCACTGCAGCAACTGTGCCAGGGAAGGGCACGTCTGAAGCAAACAACATTTTTGACTTGTTTCAGAAGCTCCTAAGAAACCCAGTGACCCTTTACATGCTGATGCTGGCCTTCATCCCCATTAAGTCATGACTCTTTGCCTTCCTGCAGAGCTCTTGTTAAGTAAACCTAGAAAAAAAGGAGTCAAGATCTGATTGTCTTGATAACCTTTGCATTTTGCTTTGCCTGGTTAGGCTTCACCGAGGACTGAGTAGTTCTAATCAGTTGTTCTCCCTTCAGTACAACACTCCACACTTGCAGTTAAAATATGCACAACTCCACAGCGGCTGATCCTAGAAGAGCCTGAAATCCAGAAGTCCTGCCAGGAAGAGTTGAGTTGACCAGGTGAGGAAGCTCAGGTGCAGTGACATAGCAGCAAGGGAGAAAAAGGGACAGGTGGCAGAACAGAACCCGTCACTGCTGTGAGGAAACATAGGTTACAGTAATCAATAGGTGTTACTGAAAAACATCTATGTCCAAAAGAGGTTTGCAAGCATAAAAAGGAATTATTCAGTATTCCACAAGAACATGTAACTGCAATAGCCACACAGGTCTACCACAACAAAGTTTCTACACAACATGTAGAGAAAGCAGCAGTGTTTTCCTCATTTCTGCTGTTTTGAGGGCTGTGCAGAGCAGATGTACTCATAGGTTTGAGAAAAAAAAAAACATTCCTTCTGTCATCGGTGACTTGGTCAGATGTAGTTTCACAACAGCAATGATGTAAGAAAAAACCAGTTTGTATGGGAGTCCTAGAACTGTTCCAAGTGTTCCCTGACCTACTGTTGGCTTCAACAAACTGACATTTGGAGAGTCCTGAGAAGACATGAGGAAAAATCCAACATGTCAACCCAGAGCAGACAGCTTGTGCCAGCACTGAAGCAGGGGCTGAGACAGGGAAAGGTGGGTCAGCAAAAACATCCTTGTCCAGCCTTGTTCCTGCCTGACTCAGAAGAATCTGGCTTTGGTGGTAGAAAGAGCAGTTCCAGCTGCACCTGAGACAAGAGAGATCCCCACACCTGAACATACGCATCTGGGATCTCCCTCAGCACCAGCCTCTGCCAGGTGCAGCAAACATCCTGGAGCAGCTGAACTCCTGCGTGGGAGGGCACAGTGTGGGTGTTCTGGGCATCCCGTGCCACAGGGACTTGCGTCTCCTGCGGGAGCGACCCGGGCTCCTGCACACACTGCTCTGCCCTGGCACACCCCAGCAGCACCCGTGGCTGGGCATCAGACGGCTCTCAGCTGCAGTTCCCCATCACCAAGGGTGCAAAGAACACTTTGCCAAAGCCTGCAGCCTCCACAATGTTCAGTGAGTTTCAGTACACTTCAAAATTTCGCCTCCAGTTCTTTCCCTGCTCAGCTGGTTTGATGATTTCTTCAGCTATTTGTACAGACAGCTGCACACCCATTTCTTCCACAACCCCTGCTCAGTTCCTCCTTTCTTTCTCATCCTTCGGACAGCTTTACACATTCTGCCTTTGCCCCATGATTCTGAGGGGCTCTGAACTTGCCTTTAATCCATGTGCTGCAGGAGCCTGGTTCCTGCCAGAGCATTGAGCCGAGCTCTCTGCTCATAGGTCTGGTGAACTTCTGGGGAGTTCATAGGTTACAGCATTGCTGGGTTCCTATGGAGACCTGGTGCCAGCTGACAGGTCAAGTAACTCACCAGGTGCCTTACATTCTCCTTACATGGACGTGTCAAAATCTCTCTGTGGATCCTCCAGGTTTGTAACTGATGTCAAAAGGCTTTAGTCACAATCAAAGTCCCTGTGGTATTTCCGAGTATCTAAGGATATTGTTACAACATTATCAAGAGGCTGCCATTCAAGATTTTCTTTCTGGGACATTCTGTTGGTGAAAGAGTTGGTTTTTGTTCTTTTCTTTCTAATGAGGGCCCAAGTCTTTGGACACCGACAAACATCTTCTCCAAGCCTTGCCGTGAGCAAGAGTGCCAGTTCAGCTGTGGTGCAGGAGGCTGTACAGGGAACCAGGCTTTCATCCAAAGCTCTAGGGTTGTAGAGCATTTCAGCAACAGCATGGGAGATCCAGTTATCAAGGAAAAATCAGAGTATGGACT
This sequence comes from Cnemophilus loriae, assembly GCA_013397755.1. NCBI lineage: Eukaryota > Metazoa > Chordata > Aves > Passeriformes > Corvidae > Cnemophilus > Cnemophilus loriae. Next base: position 74,768 of record VZTF01002733.1, on the reverse strand, counting down.
ACATTTCCCCATGTTTCTCTGGCACAGGCTTGGTCTAACCAAATTCTCATGGTCCCCTGCATCCCTGCAGGACTGGGTTATGGATTCCTGAGTCTGACAAGACCCGTCCTGCCCACTGTCAGCAGTGCAGCAAACACGGCTCCTGGTGTCCCCTTCAGTCCAGGTCACAGGTAGTTTGGGATCGCCAGTTGCTGCACCAGTGCTGCATGCTCAGGGTCACAGCCACCACCTCGGTCCATGGAGCTGCCAGATGTATTCCTGTGCGTCCCAGCAAAGGAAATATCCAAGTGGATACCTAGTATACAAGGTGGTAAGATTTCACTGCATTTGAGAAGCTGGAAATATCTTAAAACAAGAAACATGTCCCAAATGTTTCTTGGACTCTCATCCCTCACACAACTGTTGGCCATGAGACCAGGTGTCCCCCAGCACTGCCCAGGGACATGCTCAGCACCGTGCTCAGGTTGCACAGAGAGGCTGTGGAAGCCCTGGAAGTGTCCAAGGACAGGTTGGACAGAGCTTGGAGAAGCCTGGGATAGTGGGAGGTGTCACTGTCCATGGCAGTGGGTAGGACAGGATGGATTTTAAGCTCTCTTCCAACCCCACTCAATCTGTGACTCCATGGTCATTGCTCTTCTGTGCTGCCACAGCATCCCTACAGCAGCACCTGACTCACCTGGCCCAAGTTTGGGTCACTTCCTTTGAAACTCGGGCACTGCTTTTGGTTCCTGATGTTTTCAGTGCATGACTTTCACCCTGCCCCAGGTACACGCAGGACACACTCAGAGCTCGCCCCACATCCTGCTAGAGACGAAAGCTCCAGGTAACCTTTGCTGCTTTTGACCTCACCTGTGAGTGCCAGGGGCTCTCTGGTGGTCACTGGAGCTCACGAGGCTCTGCAGACACCAGCCAGCCTCCGCCCAGGAGACAGGTTCGCAGGGAGAGTCATGTCCTGCAGGGAATGCTGCCAACACATTCCATCTGCTGCCCTCTCACTGTGCTCAGCACTGAGCCAGGTCCTCCTGGGATGCCAGGAGAGCTGGATGGCCTCAGGCAGGCTTCCCACAGCCCTCAGACAGGAGCTCCTCTTCATCTGAGGGACTCCTGCAATGTTACAGCTTCCACAAGCCTTCATCCATTCTGCCCTCTCCTGATCAAGCAAAGTCCCTCGGGAGACAGAGACGGGAACGTTTGTTAGCTAGAAGTCACTTTGTCAGTCGTGATCTTATGCTGACAGCTTTGTATCTGAAAAGCAATTTCAGTTTCAATCACAATGAATAAAATAACAGGTTTAACATTTGGAAAGCTCATTACTGGAAACTTTATAAAACTTAAGGCTAACAAGGCTGAATTATTGCTCGAAAGAGCAAATTTTTTTGTTAAAAATACAGACATAAAAAGATTTGTAGTATGTAACCCAGTCATGATTGTGAAGTACAGCATTGGTATTCTGCACTCTTCTTTTTTCCCGGAGTCTCTTGTTTTTCACATATCACTGCATCCAGCTAAGCACGATGTCATTACCACAGAGCATTTAGCAAAGACACTGCTCTGGGGATGGATTAAGCAGGCTCTGGGAGCCCTCCCCTGCAGATGACAGTGGCTGCCCGCATTCCCCAGGCCCCAGAAGTACAACAAAAAGGATTACATTTTGATGAGTTAAATTTCTGTGTGGGGAGGAAGTCAACAAAGAACAGTTTGGATGATGTCAGCCTGTGTCTGCACTGATGCACAGCATGGCCAGTGCCCACCTTCCCGATAGCAAACAGCAACTCTGTTTTATTTATTGATTCATTTATTTATTGATTCATTTATTGACTGATCAGCTTGAAAGCAGAGTCCTTACCCAGCACATTTCCGCACAACATCCAAACCCCATCTGACCCCAGGTCGTGTCCCACATCCCAGGAATGCTGTGTTCTGCCCCATAACACAGAAAAGCTGTTGATGTGCTCCACAAAACACAGAAATATGAAAACCTTCTTATGACTCTGACTTGTCTTTTCGACTATGTGGAGCACAAGCTCACCAGCCCAGTTTGGTAATCCATTCGTATCAGCAAGGCACATACAAGTCATATATTGTTTGTTTTCCCCTCTAAACACACATAGAAATATTGTGGCTGTGAAAACTTGATCTATGTTCTGGAAAAGCATGGGCTCTGGTGCCTAGTTTGCCCAGAAATGTGCTTAAATATTGAGAATTCAATGATGCATTCTTCAGAGTGCCCCATTTTCCCAGAGCCTCATTTTTAAAGGCTGGCTCTAAAAGGCATTGGGGGAGCTAGAATTGCAGCACTTGGAGCCTCTGACAGAAGATAGATTTTGGTAGCACAGAGTCAGTGCCGAAGGGCTCCTCGCAGAGCACCTCCCGGAGCTCTCTTTGACATTTACAGGCCTCTGCTGTTTAGCACGAGGGTATCTGGACCTGTGCAAAGCATTTGGCACTGTCCTGCTCCATATCCTTCTCTCTGAAATGGAGAGACACGGATTTGAAGGATGGACAAAGGGGAATGATTTCACACAGACAGGGCAGGGTTAGATGGGATATTGGGAAGGAATTCTTGGCTGTGAGGGTGCTGAGGCCCCGGCACAGGGTGCCCAGAGAAGCTGTGGCTGCCCCATCCTTGGAAGTGTCCAAGGCCAGCTCTGTCACCTTGAAGGGTGGCCAAGAGCCTCATGGTAGCAACCAGGAAGAGACCCCAGGGGAGCGTTGTGGGCCTGGAGCCTCCTGAGAGAATCCACAGACCCCTGTCCATGACGGTGCCACTCACCCCTGCTGAGCGTGGAGCAGTCAGACATACCCATAACACCACAAGTGAGCAGGAGAAGACACATCAGCCTGGGGGAAACCCTGCCAGGACCTCCCAACCCTGGGAGCCTTCTGCAGAGTGGAAACAGGGTTCACCTTCAAAGCAGTGTCAGCTAAGAGCTGGATTTGAGGGTGTGAGCAGAGCTATTGGCCTGTCTGCCTCCATCAGAGCTGTGCTCCCTCTCCCTGTCCTGCACAGGAGCAGCTCCCCCAGGCTGCCCATCTCGGGGTGTGGATCCTCAGGTGAGCAGCACAAGACCTCCTGCCCAGCAGCCCTGCCCAGCAGCCCTGCCCTGCCCTGCCCTGCCCTGCCCTGCCCTGCCCTCTCCTCTCCTGCAGCACCCGAGGAGGCCCATGCCCCCCGCACCCCTTTGATTGCTCCTGCAGTGAGGTAAAGTGAACCCACAGGAGTTTGCCATTTGCATCCCTGCTCCTTGGCAGGAGTTAAGGAGTGGCTGCTGCTGCTCTGGGCATCACCAGGCCCTGTGGCTGGGGCAGGAGACTTCAGGCCACAGCCCATTGCCATAGTTAGAGCCACACTTCTGTAGACTATTGGTACTAAAAGTTTTCTACCCATTACCTGGATGGGTATGAGGTGCTAAAATAATTTCCTAATTTTTTATAATATAGATCTATGGTCTCCCGGGATAGGAATACCTGTAGTCCTGTTGAAATAGATGTGCAGGTTCTGGCATTAGCAAATGGAAGTACTTGGATTAAGATGAACTTTTTCTGTTTGTCAAAATACAAAGGTTTGTTTGTTTGTGTCTTGTTGCTGGCTTGTTCCCTAAGCCACAGAGTTAATCACAGCTTTGTTTCTTAGACACTAAAATCATTCTCATTTTTGAACTCGCTAGCTAATGCTTCTCATCTATTTGGCTGTTTTGTTTGTTTGTTTTATGTGTTGAAGAGGCATAACTTAGACCCAGAGAAACAGGATTGCAAAGGGCACTCCTGCTGCTAGTGTGAGGAGTCCCAGCCATTTCAGTATCAAATTTAAACAATAGGTATTAAACAGAGCATCCACAGAGTTAGAACAGACTGTGTCCCAGAATAGCAGAAATTAGACAGTTTATTCAGGAATTGTGTGATAATAGCTTGGAGGAAAGAAAAATCATCTTTCAATTAAATACATCTGATGCGCTTATAAAGCAAGAGGTGAATGCTGTTTAAACATTAAAAAAACCCAAAACAAACAACTTTTTTTCAGGTGGGATACCAAACATAACAGCATCACTGAAGTGATCAGGATTTATCAGGCGGTGTCAGTGGCCAGCAGCTGCTCAGGGTTGTTGGAGTGTGTGGGTTTATCTGTTTCTTGCAAATGTGATGTTCTATTTTTGGGAATTCATACACCAAATTGGCATTAGGCTGTAAGCAGTAAAGTATGTGTTAGCTAATACAGCTAACAAAGCGAATGCCTTTCTTGGGTCAGCTCTGGAATGGAAACGTGATATCCCAGCTTGTGATGGGTGTGAAAGCCCTGAAATCCATTGCTTTGGCCTTGAGAAGTAACTGCGAATGCTTCGAATTGCAGATCTAGAATTCCTTGGTTCCGTTCGTGTTTCAATTCTGTCACTAGTTCAAAGTAAAAACCCAACAAACATAACCAAAAAAAGCCCACAAAGAACAACCCCAAACCCTGAAGCATGCCACAGCACTTCTCCCCACTCCCACCACATGCACAACAGGAAATTCAGTTAATCAAGTGGGCTGTAAAGAGGAAAATAAATGATCACTTTTCCATTGTTTTCCTTCCAGGCGCAGTGTTTGGTGGCTGGATCCCACCAAGCTGGATGCATCTCCTGGTTTGGCTGGCGGGTGCAGCTCCCGGGCCTGGTCAGTGCTGTCCTGGCACCGCCGACCTGTGCTGGGGATGGAGCCCGGGCAGCTGACCTTGGACTCCCAGAAACAGCAACCAAGTTGCAACTTTGATTTATTTGTTTTTAACAACTTCAACAACAATGGAAGAAAATACTGAGAATAAACCCTGGTGTTGTTTCCACCACGCTGGGTTAAGGCACCGCTGCTGACGCCGCTGCCCCTGTCCTGTACCCCGGCACAGGCCTGGCACAGGGCAGGTGAGGAGGCTGCTCTCGCCCCATCTGCTCCTTCTGCAGGGTCACACCCTGCGAGGGTGACAGTCCCTTGCTCTTGGCTGTCACCAGCTGCCTGACACTGTGTTTTAGAGTAACTCCTAAAATCACAGAATCCCAGAAGGATTTGGGTTGGAAAGGACCTCAAAGCCCATCTTGTTCTAACCCCTTGCCATGGGCAGGGACACCTCCCACTGTCCCAGGCTGCTCCCAGCCCCAGTGTCCAGCCTGCCCTTAGACACTGCCAGGGATCCAGGGGCAGCCACAGCTTCTCTGGGCACCCTGTGCCAGGGCCTCCCCACCCTCCCAGCCAGGAATTCCTTCCCAATATTCCATCTGACCCTGCCCTCTGGCAGTGGGAAGTCATTCCCCCTTGTCCTGTCACTCCAATCCCTTGTGTAAATTGTGTGACGCTTCCTCTGGAAGCAAACAGTCTCTTTCTGAGCAAGCAGAGATAGTCAAGAGTTTGGACCTATTTTCGTCCTGTTTATTTGGATAAAAAATTAATTACACCAAGATAATCTACTGAATCTCCTAAAACTACATAAGATTGTTAAGGGAGAGAATGCTTCATCTGAGCAGGTGTTCTGAAGGTGAGTGTATGCTGTGTTTTAATACTTTAAATAAATTACAAGAATTAAATATTCATAAAGCTCCATTGCTTGGCTTTACTGTGTTTGCTTCCTGTAGCATAATTCATTCAACACTTTTGTACAAACTGTGTAAGTGTGTATTAATTGCTGTAATGTAATTTACAGATTTCCTCCCATATGGCTGATTGGAATAGTAGATACAGCAAAATATGGCAGCGGCATTTGCTAATAAATGGTGTGCCTGGGCAGGAAAACTGCGTTCTCAGGAATTCAATGTTTGTGATTGCATCACCTAATTTGGTTTCAGTCAGTGCTTAACACAAGCCCTCACCCTACGGCATCACCAGGTCAGGATGCCTTCCCTTGGGAGGAAAAGAGGGCCCAGCTTAGCTGGGAGAATGAGCTTGGTGCCTTTGCAAAGATGGTTGTTATTCAAAGTTATTATTATTTTAAAAGAAATTGCCTGTTCAGTGGCTCGAATATGGTAGAGTCATACCAATGCAAGGGACAATTTACAGCAGACAAAACCCTTTCATCAAGGGTTGGACTCAATGATTTTAGAAGCCTTTTCTAAATGATTCTGTGATCCTGTGATTCAGACAAGCTCACAAAGGACGAGGGTGAGAGTTCATTTGGTGATGCCCATCCACGCAGCTGCCCCGGCTCGGCCGCAGGAGGGGCAGACGAGGTGCTGGCTCCTTGGTCCCTCTCCTGGGAATCAGCTGTGCCAGTGCTGTGCTCACATCACATCCATGGAGTCCTTCTCCATCCACACCCGCTGAGAACCTCCAGGTTGGTGCAGCAGCTCTTGGGGAGCTGGGCAGGCAGCCCAGGAAAGAGCCATCCATCTGGAGGGTCTGGAGGGGTTTATTCTCTCTAGCTCAGCACGGACTGGCCCTGGAAGTGCTGTCAGAGGCTGTCAGGAGAGCAGGCACGGTGGCATGTGGTTCCGTATCTGTTCTGAGCCAGTGAAAGCCAGACCAAATGCACTCCATTTTTCCCAAGCCAAAACAAGGTTTCTCCTCAGGAGACACCTGCTTGCACATCTCTGCCTCAGCTGGCAGAGCTCCAGGGACGGGGCAGGCTTGGCAGCCATTTGCTGGGCAGCAGGTAAGGCTGGGGCAGCCTGGGAAGGGTTGGGCAGTGGGGCAGTGGTGCCGAGGAGAGTCCCCGGTGGGACTGGGGACCAGCAGGGATGGGCGGCTGTGGAGCTGGGTGGTGTCAGACAGCTCCTGGGTCAGCTGGATGTTGGCAAGTCCAACCCCATAAGGTCCTGCCCTGCCTGCAGATGGCATGGCCAGGCAGCAGGGAAGGTGCATCCTGCTACTCTTGGCTCGTTCTTTACACTAGGAAAAAATGCAGGAGCAGGAACACAAGTGAACCCCAGGTCCTCAGTGGGCTTTGGCTGCCCTCCCTGTTGGCTCATCCCTGCTGAAGCACTCCTGCTGCCTGTAGTGAAACGTGAAGTGTGGAATACGATTTCCTTTTTTGCCTTTGGATTTTCCTTTTATTCAGCATTGGCACGTTTGCTGCTGTGAAAGAAGCAACAGTTCTTTCACTGTGCTGGCACCAGTTCCTGGTTTAAGCAATCAAGTGCTGAGGAGATCTTTGCTGAGCTGCTGTGGGCCCTGAGCTCAGCCTGGAGGCTGGGTTGGGAGGGTGGCGATCCAGGCTGTGGGTGTGCTCTGGGGCCCATTTGTTCCGTATAAAGTGCTCTGATCTGTTAAATCAGAGGCTGTGAGCAATGGTGCTGCTCTTAGGAAGAGCTGGGGCACGTTATAGCGAGGGCAGGGCATGACAAAAGTTTAAACAGGAACTGAAACAGCTGCAAACAAGTGGTGTTTGTGACTGTCTTGCTGTGCCAGTATTAGGAATGCAGGTACCAAACCAAAAGTATAAAGAAACTGTGTGAAAAGGGCATTTAAAAGTCTGTATGTGTGTGCACAAGGACAGCTTCCACAGTTTTCTGTGACACTTTGTTGATGGCTGCACCAGCTAATCACAGTCAGCTTTAATAACACAGATGATTCTTCCCTGCTGGGCTCACGTTAATGATATGTATTGACTTCTGCATATTGTAAATTGGGCATGAAATGACCCATTTCTGCCTGTGGAAATGGTTCTGGACAATTTTGCCTTGCTACAGTTAAGAGAGAGTCTCAAAAATGTTCCCTAGCAAAGGAGGGTGTCCAAGCCCCAAAAGTACATTCCAGGATCAACTTAATGAATTTCAAACTGCCTGTTTATGAGGAAAGAAATGTTTCCTTCATGGCACAGCCTGAAAGATTTATCTTTGAACTCTAGCACATCCGTGTGTGTTCAGATACAGGTGATGGGATCTAGCAAATAACTGGAGATTTCAGGGTGTAGGAAAAAAGTCATGCAATGTTCACAAACCAGTCATGGAAGCACAGAATCAAGGAATAGTTTGGATTGGAAGAGACCTTAAAGCTTTTCTTGTTCCATCCCCTGCCATGGGCAGGGACAACTTCCACTGGACCAGGTTGCTCCAAGCCCTGTCCAACCTGGCTTGGACCCTTCAAGTCACTGTGCTGTTGCCATTGGTCCTCTAATGCTATTGCTGGTATTTATTTAAAATGGTATTAAAATGAGGAAAATCAAGAATTTTTATGCTGCAAATTATTCTAGTATTACAATTTTTTCATCTTCATACTGGAAAAGGGTCAATACATTTAAAAAAAGTAATAAAAAAAGAATAAAAGTTCATGACACAAATACGGCAGGAAAGTGTTGTGAGGTGGAAATGCTTTCCTCACATTTGTGCAGAGCACACTTAGTCATCCCCACCCAAAATGTTCCCATTTCAGGAATTGTGGACCAGCAAGGTAGAAAGTAAAATTACAAATGATAGAGCTGGAACAGTTTCAAAGCGTAATCCCCTAATTAATCCCAATAATGAGTATTTAGTACAAAAAAGCCTTTTAAAATCATGCCATCCTAGGATACATCCGTGCTTTTCCTTAGCCTTTAAATAGCTCCCTGGCTGGATTTACATGCCAGTTCGGCTTAGCCTGCTTCCTTTTTCTCTCTTGCATTTTTCTTAAGAATTCTTTCTTTCAATAGCTTCTTCACATATTTCATTAACATTATGTCTTATTAAAATCTTTTTGAAGTGATTAGAATTTTAAATGCATGTTTAAAGAGAAACCAAAGAGATTAAATGAATGTTAACAGAATTTAAGACACTCCATTAGCAACTTTTTGCCATATTTGTAAAATTCATGAAGCAACGTGTTTAATTATAGATGCTGATGGACTCCAGGTTGTAGGCCCTACGAGTGAATTAACATCATGTGTTTAGTTTAAGGCTGAACAATGCATCAATCTTCATGTTTTCTGAAGAAGCCATTCATCAGCACTGTCAAAGTCACGTGGATCCATCTATCAGCCAGTTAATGACCATTTACAGAGGAGATCATCAGAAAGTTTGGTCGCCTCTGTCTGAATCTTTTGCATCTATTCTCTGTTTTTCTGAATTCATGTTTTTGCAGCACCTCAAGACTCTCATCGATGCATGTTCCTGCCCTTGAAGAGACTCAAAATAGCAGAGAAATAAAAGTCCATCTCATGGAAGGAAGTGAGGTAATTCAACCCCAAATATATTTTTTCTAGGATTCCAATAAAGTATTTTACCTACCTGCAGGCCTTCACAACCCATGACCCAGTGCTTCCTGGCCTTAAACCCATCTTCCACTGTGGGATTCTGTGCTTTCTATCCCCAGTTTAAAGCTTAATCTAAATTTATGAGCAATTTGGGTAGCAGTGCTCTAACAGGAGACGGACAGGTGCCCACTTAAGCCGCAGCCTAATGACACACTGTGAATGAACTCCATCTCTGCCCACAATAATCAGGATTTTGAGCAGGCGCGCTCCCTTCATTCCCAGGTTATCTCACACCATTTCAGCCTGGCCGTGCTGACGCCCAGTCACAAATCGCTGGGTCGTTCCTCTATTAACCCTGGGCAGGATGGATTTCAGTCTGTGCTTTGTGAGTTAAAGCCTCAGCTACCTGATGTCAGCTTGAGAATGGAGCAATATGAAGGTAATCACTTGCGTTCTGGCTTTCAAGGCTTTTTTTCCTGTTTTTATATCTTTGTAATTCTGCTCTCAAAAATAAGTTTGTTCTGTGTGAGCCATGAATTTGGGGACTGCCTGTCATAGGTGGCTTAATGCTAGGTTTGCAGGCACTCTATATTCTCCTGATCCTGATTAACAGTCTTCCTGCTACTGTTGCCTGGAAGTTATCCACTATAACAATTTCACTGGAGAATGGGATTTCATCAAAATGTATTACAGGAGTGTGCCAGTTTCAAAAACTTTAATCAGAAAAGGGATCTTGGAGCCAGGAAGGTATTTTGTGTTCAAAAGAGACACGGTGTTGAATGCAGGTGTATTCTCAGTTCATGAGCTCTTTTCACAATTTTCTTCCCACTTGGCAAAGCTACTCCTGGAAAAGTTTAGTTCTTCTTTCATCCCAGCTCTCAGCACAGCCACAGTGGGCACCGTGCAGGGGTCAGTTTTCCCTGTTGAAAGCAGTCCTGTGGTACCTGTCACACTGCAAAGTCTGGCTAATTATTTAACAAGACCTTAAAAAAATAGAGAGGAAAAGAAAAAATAACCCAACAATCAAGTCTGCTGAGACAAGTGCTGAACACTGTGCAAACAGAGCCTCAAGGCAGCTCAGCACGTTTGTGCCACTGTCCTCTCAGCAATGGGCAGCCATGGGCGTCTCGCTGGCACTGCCCCACTGCTCCATATTTCTCTCCTGAAACAAAGAAAATCCTCAAATCCTCATCAACCATAGCGTGGCAGCAGGACCAGGGCCGTGCCTGTCCCCTGTGCACGGCTGAGGCACCTCCAGTCCTGTGTCAGTTCTGAGCCCCTCACAAAGGAAAGACCTGGAGGGGCTGCAGCGTGTCCAGGGAGGGGAACAGAGCTGGGAATGGTCTGGAGCCCCAGGAGAGGCTGAGGGAGCTGGGAAAGGGGCTCAGCCTGGAGAAAAGGAGGCTCAGGGGGGACCTTGTGGCTCTGCACAACTCCCTGACAGGAGGGGGCAGCCGGGGGGGGCGGGGTCTGCTCGCAGGGAACAGGGACAGGAGGAGAGGGAACGGCCTCAGGCTGGGCCAGGGGAGGCTCAGGTTGGATATTGGGAAAATTCCTTCATGGCAAGGGCTGTCCAGCCCTGGCACAGCTGCCAGGGCGGTGCTGGAGTCCCCATTCCTGGAGGGATTTAGAAGCCCTGTGGATGTGACACTTGAGTACATGGGTTAATGGTGGCCATGGCAGTGCTGGGGGACCTGAACGATCTGAGAGGACTTTTCCAAGCCCTTCTAGATGATTCTGTGATTTTGGGGCTCTGTGATTCTATTTTCAGCCCCTGGAGCAGCCCCTCAGGTGGTAGTCATGAAGCTGGGGGTTAGCCCTGGAGGGGAGCAGGGCTCTGCACCGCGGTGTCCCTGTGCAGATGGGACCTGCCCTGCTGGCACTGCCACCTGTGGGTGCCACGACCATGGCTGATGCTGCTTATGACCCCTGGCTCTGCAGCCAGCCCCACCACCATGGGACAGTGCGTGTAACGGGTGTGCAGGGACAGGGCTGGGGCATTGTGTAATGCTTGTGTGACACTTGTCAGATTCCCCGTGGGTCACATTTTGCCATTTCCAGTGTCCTGCCTTTGGCAATTGCCTGTGCAGGGTGAACTTCTTATTCCAGGGCTGGTTTGAGCTGCTTCTTTGTTCCAAGTCTCCCATCTCTTAGCTGTGCTGTAGTTTGAGAACTTCTCAACCAGAAAGATCCAGTTCATTCTTCCCCATCCTACTTTAATAATTTTTAAATACTTAGGTGCTGACCGGCAGCTGCTGGACCTTTATCACAGGACAGTTCCACTGAAATGGGCTCTGGTTCTGTCTTTGAGGGAAGCTGACCTAAAGGCATTCAGCTGAAGGGAAGTCTGACTGCACAAAAATAGGTGTGAGTTCGGGGGCAAAACTGAGCTCCAACCACTTAAAATGAAACAAAAGCAAAGCACTTTGAGAAGCTTCTGAGGGGTTCCTCGAACAGTCACTGTGTTCAGTCTCTGCCTAACCCAGCTCATCTCTGGGCCCACTGGATCACAGTGCTCGTGTTTTCGGGACCAACCACCAGCACTCCTCAGTTTGTGCTCAGGCAGGGCTCCGCCCGTGCAGCACAGTGGGGAGCTGTGGCCACAGGGTGTAGTGCTGGCAGACTGAACTGGCACCTGGACCATACAAGAAGGAAATACCAATAATATTGGACGATGTCCTTAAGATGTGGTCAGCTCTGAAGTGGTCAAGCAGTTGGACAAGAGGAGTGCTGTGGGTCCCTTCCAACTGAAATGTTCTGTTCTATTCTATTCTATTCTAGTCTAGTCTAGTCTAGTCTAGTCTGGTATAGTCTATTCTATTCTGTAATAATGTACTGAACTGTTGTTCTCATTCTCCACGATGCTTTTTGTTCCCTGAATGTCTTCTATGAATTAAAAAAAGCCAGAACATACAACAAAATGTGAGGACTAATTGAGGCCAGAAGAGCCCCTCGGGGGTCTCTGGGGCAGCCCTCCACTCCAGCCCGGGCTGGCTCTGGAGTGAGCCCAGGCTGCTCGGGGTTGAGCTTTGGCCCCCTCAGGCTGCTGGTCTGGGCCCAAGTCTGGCGCCGCTGGAGCCACAGGAAAACCGGGCTCATGGAGGGATGGGCTCCTGACCTGACACTCTGCAGAACATGAGAATTTACAAAAATCAGGGCAGTTGCATGAAAATCTCTGACTAGAATCCAGATTTTAGTTCCAGTTGCTGCTCTTCAGAATGAGCTCTTCTGAGTTCTGTCACTGTATTTGTTCCCATATATTTCATCCACTGATTTTTCTGCTTTCTGTTCTTGTCTGACTCCTGATTAGTGGTGACATCATTCTTTGGTTTTTCTGTTGAAGAACATTTTATAATAAAAATCAGTATCTCAGCCAGATAAAAATAATCCTTGGTTTAGTGCCCATGGATTTATTAATGTGGCTCCCTGTCTCTGCTATTGATGTTAAGCCTGATGTATTTTTAAAAATCTCTTACGAAGATCACTGAAGATGAGTCCCTGTCTGTTATAGATACCCAGTATGGGAGCATTTCAGAAGGAAAAGAGAAAGCGTGAAAGCCACAGCAGGATTTATTACCTGGGTACAAGTACCTGGCACGTGAGGGGATGGTCCCCTCAGTTCTGCCTTCAGAAGCCACTGTGAGTAGTGGCGCTCCCAGACACTGGTGCAGAGAAGCCCTTTCCTGTCAATCTCACCCAGTTTCACATTAAATGCACCCAGAAATGGCTTTGATGGTGTTATCAGTGGATATATAACTACAGCAAAGAGATGGAGGTGCCTATGGGCTTATTTAGCACAAAAACTCAGTCTCTCGAAAAATTGTCTGGAGAGAAGGCAGGGAAGTGTGAGGCCAATGGACACTGCGCTGCTCGTTAAACAAGATTTTATTAAGCAGGTATTTAAAGAGGAGTTGCTGAGATCAGTCACGGGCGGAGCAGCTCCCTGGGGCCCGGGTCGCAGCCCCACAAACGCAGCCATCAACACCTCGCTTTGTAACACATCCGTGTAAAACTAAGCTGTTGTTATTGCCTGTCCCGCTGCTCCTGCTGCTCCATCTCCAGCCGCTGCCTAATCCTCTCTTTGTCACTTAATTGCCGGCTGCTAAAATTGCTTCCCCGGAGCCTCTGCTCAGCCCCGGCTGTCGCAGCACTTGTGCCTTTCGCTGCCCAGGGCACGGCTGTAGCGGAAGATTCGGGGTCACCTCTCATTGCTGCCCAGCTTGGCCTGCCCAGGACCTCAGGATAAGTGCTGGAGTGGGGACAGGTCCTAAAGGGGCACAGGTTGTACCCCACTGTTCAAACTGGCTCTGGTTGATCTCCCAGGGATGGTGTGTTTGAGTGCAGCTGCACCTCAGTGCTCACAGTGGTCAGCCTTGTCTGAAACAGCCAGGTTCTCTTGCATGAAGCAGTAAAATCCCAAATTCCAGGCCAGCTGGTGCCACAGAGGAGATAAAGAGAGAGCTGGTGCGAGCTGTGAGAAGATCTTGGCTTTTGGAGGGTGGGAAGGACATCCCACAACTTGGTCAACATCCCATGGACGAAGCTTGAGGGATGCTGCACCAGGCTGAACACGAGATGATGTGACATCTGCCAGTCCCCACTTCTCCCTTTCCATTTTTGGAGCTTGTCACATTGTGCCCTATGTCCCCCTGGAGCTGTAGCATCTCAGTCAGCTCCAGGGGATGGGAAGGATCTAAAAGGAGAAGTGGACGGGCGGCTTCAGTCCTGAGCAAACCTGGGGACACTTTATCTGCCTGTGTTTAGCGGGTACCCAGCCATTAAGGTTCACCTGCACACAGCTGCCACGGCTTGTGCCACCATGTCCCACAGCCGGCTGGCCACAGCCCAGCCCAGGAGCCATCATGGGTGTCCAGATGCCACTGTGGCCCTCAGGTGCTCTGGAGGCTCTTGAGAGCATCCCGTGGGTCAGCCTTGGCAAAAGCCCTGGGGTGTTGGTGAGTGCTGGGGGGTCTGGAGGTCGGGGGGGACAGCCGGTGAATCTCCTCAGCGAGGGGGTGTCAGTGAGTGCTGGGGGGTCTGGAGGTCGGGGGGGACAGCCGGTGAATCTCCTCAGCGAGGGCCATGGGGCCAGCACTGCCTTCAGAGCCATTTGCATCACGCCATTGACGTCAGCTGGGAGACGGCTCATTGCCTTAATTGGGCCCGTTCCAGTCCATATCAGTAGAAGAGATACTAAATCTGTTCACTTCCTTCCTTAAAAATACTAAAAGAGGAAAAGGAGTACAAAATTTTGGTGCCTAATTAAGCAAGCAATTTTCTGCTAAGGTGTTTTCTGAAATTTTGGCCAAGGTTAACTCCTTAAAAACTGCTAAACAGCACACTCCACATTGTCTTTGCCTCTGTAGGTTCATTTTTGCATTAATACCTCCTTTCATAAGTAGTGCAAATATAATCGTCTATCTGTTTACAAAAAGAGAAAAAAATATTTTGTTCCAACATAATGTCATTAAAAATGAATATTTTACAGACAAGCTTATCGCTGGAGGGACTTTATTTTTGCCAGATTATTCTCTCTTGTTTCATAAAATTAAAGGGCAGCAAAGATATCAAGTACTTTCTAATACCATCAAAAAATTGACCGGTTTAATTGACATTTCTAAATAAGATTAATTTAGCACTTGAGAGAGATGAAAGATTGATAGGTCAGGAAAGTAAAGGCTGGAGTTCATGAACATGACAAAATGTGGGCTCCAAATGCCCAGCTGATCTCTTTGAGCACGGCCTGAGCAGACTCTCGAGACAATAATTCAGACTCGATCTCATTTTGTCTTGATCCTGGGTGAAATGGGGAATGACACTCATTACACATTTTGCTGAGCTGTGGATAGCTTGGGACAAAGGAGCCCAGTGCAATGTCAGAAGTGCTGAGGCTGCCACATTCCTGTGAGCGATCGGAGGAGTGTGGAGGTGAAAGTCCGGTGTCGAAGGAGATGCGTACGCAGAAAGTGAGATATATTATTTTTCTTCCCTGCACAGAGGGCCATTTCCTGAGCTAATGCTTGCAATTTAAATACACCAGCAAGGATTAATAGCCTTCTGTTTTAGGCAAGGACTGCTTGCTATGAATGATGGGATTATTGTATATTTGAGTATGTCTGAAATAGCACACTGAGATTGTCCTCAGAATTTAAAAGACATGACAGTGGTAGGAAAAGCAGGGCTTCTTCTTGTTCCATTTTTTTCTCTTTCAGAGGAAAAATCATAGCTGAAATGCTGAACAACCCAAAATATTCCTTGAAGTTCATTGTAGATGGAATAAATGACCCATTCCTTAGAGGTCATCCCAGCTATATGGTATCATCTTCAACTTCATTATGTTTTCTCCTCAGGTGTAGAAGGATATTCTGGCTGATCAGTATTTTCCAGACACTGCTCAGACCAACTTTTCTTTGAAGTCTGTTATGAAGAGCAAAACCACTTGCTTTAAATTCAGGGATCTGGGGGTTTTGCCACGGTGAGAGAGCAGTGAGGTCAGCAGAGCTTGGGTGGGGCCACCAGAGGAGGACCCCTCCTCTGCCACAGATGTGCCAGCACCTCGAATCCTGGGGGCCATTCTGGGCCCCTCAGTTCAGGAAGGACATTGAGGGCTGGAGCATGCCCAAGGCAGAGAATGGAGCTGGGAAGGGGCTGGAGCCCCAGGAGAGGCTGAGGGAGCTGGGAAAGGGGCTCAGCCTGGAGAAAAGGAGGCTCGGGGGGACCTTGTGGCTCTGCACAACTCCCTGACAGGAGGGGGCAGCCGGGGGGGGTCGGGCTCTTTTCTCAGCAAAGACGCAACAGAACAAGAATAAACAGCCTCGAGTTGCACCAGAGGAGGTTTAGGTTGGATATTGGGAACAATTCCTTCCTGGAAAGGGCTGTCCAGCCCTGGCTCAGCTGCCCAGGGCAGGGGTGGAGTCCCCATCCCTGGGGGGATTTAAAAGTCATGCAGATGTGGCACCTGGGGACGTGGTTTACTGGTGGGCTTGGCAGTGCTGGGGGAATGGTTGGACTTGATGGGCTCAGAGGAATTCTCCAACCTGAACGATTCAGTGATTCAGTGAGTTATGAAGGTAGAGAGCACTTCCCCGTCCAGCTGTACCTGAGAATGATTATTCTCTTGTTTTGGAGAGGGAAGGTCCGTGTGGCCAGCCCAGCCCATGGCCCTGTGAGCAGAGTGGAGCTGAACTCCCCACCAGTCACCAGCGTGTGATTGCCAATGGTGCCCAGCGTGTGCCGTGCTCCAAGGGACTGCCAGGCTGTGAGGGACTGCCAGGCTGTGAGGGATCTCCAGGCTCCAAGGGATCACCGGGCTGGAAGGGATCTCCAGGCTCTGAGGGATCTCCAGGCTCCAAGGGATCACCGGGCTGGAAGGGATCTCCAGGCTCTGAGGGATCTCCAGGCTCCAAGGGATCACTGGGCTGGAAGGGATCTCCAGGCTCTGAGGGATCTCCAGGCTCTGAGGGATCTCCAGGCTCCGAGGGCCTGCCAGGCTCGGGCGGAAGGCAGCATTTACCCGATGATGCACTGGAGTGCACAATGCAAGTGGTGATCTTTAAAGTGCTCGATGAAGTACACCGAAACGCTGTGAAACAACTGTTCTTAAGCGGCTTCTGGGGGCACGGCTTTGAAAATATGAGTTTCATTTCTTTCGTGTGGTGTTCCAGGTCACTGGGCCTTTGTTCCGCTCCTGTGAGCCCTTGCTGGAACGACTGCCATTGCTCATGCTGCTTTGATTGTTCCCAGCTTTATTTAAGAAGCTGCTCTCTGCAGATCATTTAATGAGGAGGATTTCCTCATGCAGGAAAGCTTCCATCTTTCTAAGTGTCAGGGTGGATGTTTCCTCGGCTGAACAGGAACCGTATTTAACTGTTGTGTTTATTTCTCAGCAGTGGAGTTCGCCTCCTTGGGTTCAGCGTGAAGTGACAATTGTAGCTTCTCCCTTGGAAACATTTTAAAGAAAGCAGAGAAATACTGGCATCAGACCCTGCGCAGAGTGCCTCTCACCAGAGATGCATCCATCTCTGTTGAGATCCTGTTTGGCTCCTTCTGGGATGTTTTTGATCAGTGATTCACAAAAGCCGTTGTCATTCTCTTTACAGCTGGTCTGAGGTTCTCACACAGTACTATCAGGAGTGGAAAGCCAAGCTATTGCATGAGAACTGGGAAAGAAATAGGGCTGAAGGTACTGGGAAGGTTTAAAGAGACATTTTAACTTCTTCCTGCTCTTTGGAAGGGATGAAAGATGGAAGGGAAGGAGGAAAATGGGAAACACAGCAGCAAGGGGACTCATCCAAGGCAGGGCTGGGCCACCCCTCCTGGTCTTCATGTTGGGATGGGTTTTTGTGGGGAAGGAGCAGAGCCCAGATGCTACTTTGAGGTTGGTTCCTATGATCTTTTTTTTTTATTATTAGTTTTTCCCCTTTTTTTAAAGTGAAAATTTTTTCCATGGAAACTAAAAGGCAAATCACAGCAACTCAAATGAAAGCTGTCTTTGATCTTTGTTTTATACCCAGGTAAAAACTACCTAAAATCAGTTTATTTAGTATTTTTCTTGCTTGTCAACATGTTTTTACAGTCCAAAATGCAAATTTAGCCCTCTCTAACTAGTCTGGATGAAGAGATGCTCCAGTGTCAGCTCCAACTCTCTGCTATAAATGTTCCAAGGAAAACAATGTTATTTCTATGCAAAGCTACTGCAGATATGTCTCTGTGCTCGGTTTCACTGGATCTCACAGAATGAAGAAAAAAGAGGGTTTTCTAATCCTGCTTAGGGCCAGCTGCCATCCATCCTGCTGCAGGCATGGAGGTTTTCTGCACCCAAATATTGACTGCAGAGCTATTAATGCAGAAGATACAGAATCATAGAATCATGGAATCATTTACGTTGGAAAAGCCCTCTAAGATCAGCAAGTCCAACCATCAACCAGCATCACCACCATGTTCACCACTAAACCATGGCCCCAAATGTCACATCCATGCGTTTTTTGGATCCCACCAAGGATGGTGAATCCACCACAGCCCTGGCAGCACATGCCAGGACTGGACAACCCTTGCCATGAAGGAATTTTTCCTATTATCAAACCTAAACATCCCCTGGCCCAGCCTGAGGCCGTTCCCTCTCCTCCTGTCCCTGTTCCCTGTGAGCAGAGCCCGACCCCCCCGGCTGCCCCCTCCTGTCAAGGAGTTGTGCAGAGCCACAAGGTCCCCCCTGAGCCTCCTTTTCTCCAGGCTGAGCCCCTTTCCCAGCTCCCTCAGCTGCTCCTCATCAGACGTGTGCTCCAGCCCCCACTATTATGATGAGGCCCTGGCACAGGGTGCCCAGAGCAGCTGTGGCTGCCCCTGGATCCCTGGCAGTGCCCAAGGCCAGGTTGGACTGGGGCTGGAGCAGCCTGGGACAGCAGAAGGTCCCCCCCACCACAGCATGGGTGAAAGGATGATCTTCAAGGTTCCTTCCAACCCAAACCCATCTGTAGCTCTATCATCCTCTGACTGGTGCTACCACAAGTGTGTGGCCATGGTGGCACTGTCTAAAAAGGGTCTTGAAGTTGTTTTCAACCATTCTGAAATATGTGGTAAAAATAGTTCCAACAGCTCAGTTTTCCACCTTCATGTGGCTGCTTCTCTGCAGATTTTTGAGCAAAAGGAGGAGTTTGGCCATGGTTACAGGTGTGATCTGACGGCTCTTTTCCAAATTGCAGTGGTTTATGCTGGATGTGATATTTCTTCCTATCTTCAAGAAGAAGTGTGCTCAGTAAACGATGCAATTCTAGTTTCCATCCTTTTGCTTTGCCTGTGAGTAGTATTAGCAAACACCACAGAGATAAGGGCCATTTCAAAAGTGAAGGCTGTTATTTCAATCTTCTCTTTCATTTTTATGTCAAATTTTGTCAGAGGGATGGGAATTCCTGCTCAGTGTTGGACCACCGTGGTTTGGAATAGCATCAAATTTTCCTCACTTCTGGCATCTGCTCTTATATCCCTGTGAGGGTTTATGTTTGTAGTTTTGTTTTTGGGTGGGTTTTTTTTTTCGGGTGTTTCCCCTTAATTTTTATTATATCTAGCCCTCTTCAAATCTTTTTTTTCCCCAAATTAAATTCTAGAGACAACCAGGGTCAGTAGGTGCATGTTGTGCACAGCTCTGCTAAACTGCACAAGAGGGGCTGAGCTGCACTGAAAGATGCAGCCATCAGTAAATGGCTGTGGATTTCTGCTTGTACTCTTTTTATCTAGGAATGCAGCCAGTCTGGAAGTGTTTTAAGCTCATTTTGAGGGTCAACACCATCACCTTTCACTTATATGATTTGGTTTATATTTTATAGTTTATATAGAAAACTTCTGCTACACTTCCACATTCAGATTTTTCCAACAAAAAAAAAAATGAAACCAAAACCCCGGGCTGAAACATGTTATATATAGCTTTTATTTTCAACATTCACTTCTCCTTCTGTTTTTCAATCTTAGGCTGTTTACTTGATTATTTTAAATTTTAAGTAAATTTTCTGGTGGGGAATAGAGTTTTTTGTGTTAAGCACAAGATGCCACCTTCCTGCAGAGGTCTCTCTAGGGGGACTGAAATCATATTACAGTGAGATAACATGTGTTTAGGAGTGTGAAAA
Source organism: Cnemophilus loriae (assembly GCA_013397755.1). Lineage (NCBI taxonomy): Eukaryota > Metazoa > Chordata > Aves > Passeriformes > Corvidae > Cnemophilus > Cnemophilus loriae. Next base: position 55,028 of record VZTF01002733.1, on the reverse strand, counting down.
AAGAATACATTTGATTTATCAAACTTTCACAGTTTTGGAGAGCTCAGAATAAAGTGGCAGTGACCATTCCTGGCTCACAGAGCAGCTCAGTCCCCTCCTGTGGCTTTGCCTGGGGCACTGAGACATTGAACATCTCTCCTCAGATCCTGTCTGTCCTGGGATGAGGCCCTTGAGTCTTACTGCAAGTTGGGAATTGGGAGAAGGAACCAGGGACACATCGGATGTTCCTGGGTGTTTGCAGTTCGCACTTTGGTGTTAGAGAAGCCCAGAAAGGTTTGGGTTGGAAGGGACCCTAAAGCTTAACACTGCCAGAGATCCAGGGACAGCCACAGCTTCTCTGGGAATTCCATCTCAGCCCCTCCCCACCCTCCCAGGCAGGAATTCCCAATTCCCAATATCCCATCCATCCCTGCCCTCTGGCAGTGGAAGCCATTCCCTGTGTCCTGTCCCTCCATGCCTTGTCCCCAGTCCCTCTCCAGCTCTCCTGGAGCCCCTTCAGGCCCTGCAAGGGGCTCTGAGCTCTCCCTGGAGCCTTCTCCTCTCCAGGTGAACATTCCCAGCTCTCCCAGCCTGTGTCCATAGGAAGCCATTCAAGGGAAATCTGGGAATTGTCTTTAACAAAACACTGTTACAGAAGAGTTAGAGTGGGAACAACAAAACAACAGCAAAGGAAATGAAACCACCAAAGACCCTGAATGTCTTCCAAGGGAGGCTTTGTACCCTGCAGGCATGAGCCTGAGAGAGGGCAGAAGGGAGAGGACCAGAGGCAGGAGCTGCCAGGAGGCAGCCGAGTGTCCCAGGAGGGCTGAGGTGAGAGCTGAAGCTGCTCTGCCTGAGCCTGGCATGAAACCTGCAGGTGCCTGAGCTGTGCAAAAGG
>VZTF01002733.1:0-54006 GCA_013397755.1 Cnemophilus loriae | reverse complement strand
TGGTAACATCTCAGCTAATCCCAGTAAGAGGAGCTTCCTGAAGTGAGAGAAGATGTCATACACATTAATAGCATTATTAAATAATTCTCACAAATAGCAATAAATATATAAATATCTTGTTATTTGCCTGTCATGTTCCACCAGGCTGTCTAGAGTGAATGAATCATGATTTATTTTTCATTAAGCCAGTGATGTAAATGCAGGTATGCGATTGGAATTATGGCAAGGTGACTGTGGTCTTTCATATCTGTATTCCACACATTCGTCCTGGAGTTTTTATAGCTGTGATAAAGGCAGGAGGTATTTTTCTGATGATCCATGATCCAAGCTCTCCTTGAATTTGGGAACCATTTTGCCACTGCTTGCCTCACATGCATTTCCTTTGCTAACCTCTAATTTCTGTTGAAAATATAGCAGAAATGTTGTGATATCTGTAGAAAGTACAAAGGGCAGCTTTCTGCTGCCTGGCTCGGGATGTGTCACACTTGGTCACTGCCATCTTTTTGGGTGGTGTGGGAAGGTCAAACATAAGGTCTCAAAACTTTTCTTCAGCATTATCCCAGTGTATCACCCTCTGCCATGCCCAGAGGTCAGGAATGGTCATTCCTCTGCCCGTGGTGGAGCTGCCTCACCACCAGGAGCTGCCCCAGCTGCAGCCAACATCTTCAGTGGGGAAGGGAGCCTCTGCACTGTTTTCCCTGAAACTCATTTGTCCTGTCTTAAATTTCCTTCTCATCCCAAATAGGCTTCCAAGTTATGCAGGAACCCATTGCTTCATCAGGATCCAGTTTTGACCTAAGGAAAACATACTAGTCTTCAAACTGGTCTTTTATGTGGGTTTGAGTTCAAAAGTCTTAGAACCTGCCTATGAGCCTGGAGCCAGCACCAAGAGCTGCCCCCAGCTCTGTGACGAGCAGGGGTGACTTCCAGTGCAGCGTTACCTGAGACTGTGCTTTCCAAAGTGTGGGAAAGAGGTGGCAGGAAGAGCAGGGTGTGCTGCAGAAAGGCGAGCGGTGTGTTCGCCCCCTGGCACAGGAGCCTGTAAACTTCCAGAAAATAATTCCCTGTCAAGGGGCTCCTGCAGGCAGCCGTGGCTCCGGGAGGGTGTCCCCGTCTCTCCCACTGGCATTCAGGGAGCTTGGCTCGCCCGACTCCCCTCAGGCTCCTGTGCCTGTCGCTGTGTGAGCCCAGCCCTGTGCTCTCGTCAGCAGCATTTACCGCGCTGGGGAGTCTGTCACTAGCAAACAAGAGCAGCAGCTTTCTGAGCTTTCACTCTTCACCTCTCAGCTCGTGACAGACTTTTGCCAATGAAGTTCCAGGTCAGGAACACAGAAGTGTGGATTTGGGAGACAGGTGATGAGAGATAGAGCAGGGGCACTGCCCTGACGCTCAGCTGCAAGCCCGGGGCTCAAACACAGCCGTAAGCCGTGGGTCTGCTCACCACTGGGAGTTCCAGGGGCTGGGCAGTGGGTGTGGATTGGTCATTGGAAAAGTATTGCACGGTGGAATCATTATTTATCCCTTGTGCAACTAAAACGTACTCATTTCCAAGTGTGTGCATCTTTCTGGATGCTGTTTTCCCTGGCTTCAGGAGGCCAATGAAGTGCATGTTGGTTTTATACGTACAAGCAGTAAAAAGTCTGCTTTTCCCTGGCATTGTCTCGCTGGCATCTGCCAGCTGTTCAGCCTGTCCCGTCATCCAGGGCTTCAAGAAGGAGGTTAAACATCCCACCCACCCTGCCACTGACCCCAGTCAGCATCACTTCGAACCAGCACTGGTCTGAACTGGAGCCCCTGTGTCCAGTTCCCCACACAGCCTTTCCTCTGCCTTGTTACCCACTCATCCAGGGCCAGTCTCCAGTTTGACCTCAAGGATGATGTGGAAGATCACATTTAAAACCTTGCTAAAGAAAAGAGTTTATCCATGAACCTCATCCAGATAAGAAGGCATCTTCAATTTAGGAACCTGGATGCCACCACTTACTGAAGGTGAATGGTGGTGTTGTCACTGGCAAATGGGAGAAACAAGGGAAAGACACGTAGTTTCTAATACTGGATGTGTTATCAGAGCTCATGGCTGAGATTTGTGTCTTCTGTACTTCTTCTGTTGTTGTTTGAATTTTATATTGACCTGTTCTAGGAATCACTTTATTCCTCCCAGCCCCCTTGGCAGCCCATTGCAGATTTTGGGAATGACCCGCTCTCTCTTGGCTAACAGGAAGAGTTTCTGCCCTTCTGTGAACCCTCTTCCTAAAGGAATGATTAGAAAAATATAAATATTTCCTTATGAGGCACTAAATCTGCTTCTTCCCTAGAGTGTGCCCTGTCCTTGACTTGTGGCACCCACTCAGCTGCTGTATCAGACACTGTGTCAGTGGGCAGGGGGCTGTGAAGCCCCTGCTCAGCACCCATAGCTGGCACTGAGAGTTCATACTCATCATTGTGCCATGCCATTAATTCACTAGAACACTGAATTAAGTGGTCATTATTAGCAGTGTCTGTTTATTATGGCCATTTTATTTTCCATGTCCTTTAAACATTAATCGTTCCTAATAGGACGAGGTTGGTTGAACAGATGTGAAATAAGTGGCAGAGGTCTGTGTTCAGCAAATGTCTTTTCATTGTTTTCCTTCTTTTTTATATCCTCCCTATGCAAACACACCACTTAAGGTTATTCTGTGTGTTTAATGGACTCTTGTGCCTACATGTCACAAACAGTTACCAAGGACCTTAAAGTAAATCAGCCATGTTCCGTGTCCCCAGCACTTCTCCCCTGCACAGCAGAAGTCAGCAGCAGAGCAGGGATCCTGCAGGGATCTCAGGAGGAGGAACTGTACCCCACTGCAGCTGTCACACAGGGCAGGGAAGTGCAATGCCTGGCTGGAATGGTTTTGTGTGGGATGGAAACTCTACACGGATCTACATTGATATGTTTGGCAGTGACATTCAGCCGGTCAGGTAGCAATTACTTTTGAAGATTGCAAAGCAGCAAATGATTTAATTCCCCTAAGGCTCTTGTATTTCCTCATCAGGATAAAAAACAGGTAAGGAGCCATTTGGGTACCAAGTCATCATCCCTGATAGCCTCAAGGATTTATGAATGTTTGGTCTAGAAAAATTCTGAAAGCAGCCACTGCAACCTCCCCCACCCAGCTATGAGCCCCGGTCCGAGTCTGTGTGGAGCATCACAGTCCCTCACAGACAGGCTCAGAGGCCTCATCTCTTCTTCCATGCTGAGGTATTTCCTTAATATTGTGTTCACTTTTGTCCTCCCATTACTTGAAAGTTCTCCAGCCCTTGGGTCATTGGTTGTGGTTGTGATCATTAGGCTGGGGCCTAAATTCCTCATTTCTGTAAATCCTCATTTCTGCTTCACTTAACTGCTACCCTATACTGGGTTTTTATTTATTTGTTTATGTACTTTGTTTTCCCAGGCTACTAAAACCCTTACCATCATTCATCTTTTTGGGAAGGCAGGGAACAAAATGCTGAAGCAGGTTCTGGAAGTGCCTGCTGCAATAATTTGCAGGTTGTCAAGTTCTGGACCATTTGTGCTATTAAATATAAGTGCTTGGGTCTTTCTGTCGTCTGATGCATGGGAAGAATCCTCCTTTGTTCCTGGACTTGTGTTGTTAATACCCCTAGGAATCATCCTATTCAGTACCATGTAAACCAATCCCACAAGTGAGGCCTCAAAGACTCCAAGTCTCTTCTACAGCCAATTTCAGACTCTGGAGAGTGAGAAAATCACCACACAGGCAAAAGATTACTCGGCAATTATTTCCAATTCTTCCTATTTCTGCCTGCCTAGAAAATCAGGAAACAGGATTTACTTGAGAACAATTGCTGTAATAAAGTCAGTCAAAGTTTCACCTTGCTGGAAGATTGTTTGAGCTGGGAGCTGCAGAAATGGTAATCCAGCATACTTGACCTTGGTGGAGCATTAGCTGTGTCTGGAGCTTAAACCACAACAATTGCAGCACCTCGAACTCCTCAGCATGCTCGTTTTGTCAGATCCCACGTCCTCTTCCCGGGAGGCATCACATGTGTTCTTTCAGCTTCACACTGAGGATCAGCCTTTATTTTCACACGTGTGGTGAGGGGGGCAGATGCGGCTCACAGCAAATGGGGCTCGGGGTCACCCTGTACAGGGGGGTCTCTTCCTGTGCACTCCCCAGGTGTCAAACAGGTTGTGCCTCTCTCTCTCCCCATTTCCCGTGGGGACATGGAGGTGCTGTGCATTCCTGTGACCTTGCAGTGGCTCTGCCAGCCTGGCAGGACCACAGAACCACAGAATGGGTCAGCTTGGAAGGGGCCACAGCTGATCCAACCTCCCTGCTCCAGCAGGGTCAGCCCAGAGCACATGGCACAGGACTGTGTCTGGGTGGAACTCTCTGTCAGCAGAGAGCCACACTTGTGGGTTTTCCCTGGAATTCTCTCTGCTCTCACTCTGGGGGCTGTGACTGAGAAAAGGGATGGCAAAGAAATGTCCCTGCACTCTCTTGACATATGACCCTCCCTGGCACTGTGGGGCTCAAGACACCTTAGACCTCCCATCCTCCCTGAACACACAGCAGGTCCATGAGCTCCAGCCTGCAGACACTGCAGCTTCAATCCCTCCCATCCCATTCCCCAGATCCAGCCTCTGTCCCATAGCAGGGCTCAGCCCTGCACTGAGCAGATCCCTGGGTTGGGCTGCACTCACCAGCTCTGAGCTGGGCAGGAAGTTTCGTTGCCCCAGACACACCTGCAGACCCCTCTGCACTGGATTCTCAACGGAGCAGATTATCCTACCACAAATGCGACCATCAAGATTACCTTTTCCTCTGCTTCCTTTGGGACTCCAGCATAGAGGAGACACTTGAGAGAGTCCTTGACCTTCATGGGTCTCTTATGAATCATTAACCTGGAAGATGGATGGGGGAGAGATCCTGCAGCCTGGCAGAGCAGCTCTTGCATTTCATTTGTGTGTTTGTAACTTAGCTGCTGTTCTGCTCTTTCCCTGGCTCTGTAACATTCCTGCACGTGGCAGCAGCGCAGCAAAGGTCGGCATTCCCATATATCTGCTCAGTTTTACAATCTCTGCCCTTTATCCTCACACATTTACATAATGTGAGTATAATGGAGATGCACAATTCTGCCTTCTCGCTCCAGAACCTGCAAGTGAGTTTGTCACAGTGGCTGCTTCTTTACAGAAATAATGTTGTACTAATGTGTAACCTCTGGGAATCACTGACAACACCTTGTAGTACAGCAGTATCGCATTTCATCTTGTTTTCCTTGTTCTCAATGTTACGACCTCTTATTTTGCTCTTAGGTTGAAGAAAACTCTTCCCTTCATTCAGGGCTCTCACAGAGCCCCCCCTGAGGGCATGGCTACCTTAGACTGAAGCTTTCCTGTTTGTGGGAAATATTTCTGGGGTGCTTCAGTGCAAGGCAGCCCATCAGTCCCAAAAGATTCCCTCCTGTGTGAGATTCTGGAGGAGAAGTCCAGCTCCAGAGGAGCATTTGGGTGGTCCCCTTGTTGCAGGTCTGCTAAAGCTCCTGGATCTTCAGGCAGAGTTGATGGTTACAAACCAAGAGCCCTAGTTTGGAAGGTCTGGGGGGTTCTGGTGCTTCACCCCACCCTTCAGGTCCCAGCTGGCCGGGCCACGCCTCTGCCTTGTGCCATTGCCATGGGCACGGGCTGGCATGTGGCCACTCTGGGGGGATGCAGCGGCTCACAGCGGGGTCTCCCAGCTACCTTGGCCTCGCTTGGGAGGGACCTCAAAGCTCATTTCAGTCCACCCCTGCCACGGGCAGGGACACCTTCCACCATCCCACGGTGCTCCAAGCCCCAGTGTCCAACCTGGCCTTGGACACTGCCAGGGATGGGGCAGCCACCACACCTGTGCCCTCATGAAATATTCAGGTAAAGAGCAGTGTGAGCACCCTGAGTGTGAAATTGCTACACATGTGAGAGGGGAGGTGGGCATAAATAAAAGAAGGCTGTTTAGCATTTCCCTTTGTGTGACTAAACATGGAGTGCTGCCCAGATGGGAGATCATTTGGGATGGACAGAAAAGAGAGAGAAGGAGAAACTGAGAAAAATGAGATAAGGAACACAGAGACAGGGATAGAAATGTGGATCATTCCAGCAGCAAGATTAATAATGAATTCCCTGCTCCTGATGTGAAAATGGAATAGGGCTGCTGCTGACAGTAATATGTCTTGAAAAGAAAAACCCCACTATTTCCCATTTATGCCTTCCTTGATAATTTCATGTACCAGAGTGTATTACCCATGGTCACAAACCAGCTTGGCTCGGGTGAGCACACGGCCAAAATTGGGGAAAGATAGAGTGTGATGCCAATTCCCTGGAGACGTGTTTCCCTGGAACACAACATCAGTTTTCTCTGGGCTAGGACCTGAGTGAGGGTTGCTGTGGGTGCTGTGGAAAAAGGGCACTCACAGATCATCACCCTGAGGGTGCTGGCTATGAAGGAGACGTGAGAGCCCAGCGCCGGGTGCTGCCGGAGCGTGGGCAGCGGGCGCCCCTGCCCTGTCACAGGTGCGGGATCCCCACTCCTCCCTGTGTGCAGGGAGCAAACGCCTGACATGGGATGGGACACGCACGCCATGCCCCGTGGGGGCAGACAGGCAGCTCTGTGTGCCCGGGCAGCTCTGCAGGGCCGTGGCTCCCAGGGAATGCCACCTTGCAGGAGCAAAGCAACAAAACGGGAAAGGCTGGGAGCGTGAGAACCAGCAAAGCCTGTTCACAGGAGCAGTCACAGGGTTTGGTTTGTGTCATGTTGAGTTCATGCTCATAAACTGTCAGGCCCAATGGGCATCCCAGCAAAGTTACATCCCGTGGTTCTGCGTCCTACTTCCCGTCCTTATGAGACCTGGAGATTTGGGAAAGCCAGTCTGCACCAAGGTGTCCCCTGGCATCACTAAATACCATCCTGCTAAGCAGGGGATGTTGGGGATGTCACCCCAGGCCATGACTGCTCTGTGCCCCGGCACAGTCCGGCTCAGGGGCGATGCAGGAAGGGCAGCAGTGGCTGCTCCTCCTGAGCCCCCCATATCCCAGTGCCTGGGGGGAATGGTGCTGAGATCTCCACCTCTGGAAAACAGTTGGACGTCTGGATGCTTTGACTGCTGTGGTTTGTCTGTTTACATGGCTTTTTTCCCCTCAAAATCTCTTCTGAGGTTTGAACATTCCCGGTCACAAGCAGTTCAACCCCAAGTCTCTGGGAGCACCAGGGCAACAGGCAGGACTGAGCTGTGAATATCCACGGGGTTTATCCAATTTAAACCTGGCCCCGAGGAGCACAGAATGTGTCCAGCCTGTCCCAGGAGCCTGGCCACACAGGGCAGAGAGCAAAGGCACTGTGTGAGGCGAGGAGAGCTGTCCTGGGAAAAGCAGCAAGTGGAATTTGCTCTCTGTGATGGGGAGAGGAAAAGAACATTTCCCAGGAGCTGTCACTGAGTTAGCAAAAAACACATGTGAATCCTTAAAATATACAGCCCAGCAGTGGCAAAAAATGGAGATACCTGCTCCCAAATGAGCAGACTCCATTCTCCCATCAGGAAAGTGCCTATCCAGTTTGCCCATTCCCAGGCACTGCAGTTGCCTGACACTGTGAGAAGCTTCTTTTAATAATGAACGACAAAGCCCGGATCATTATCTGAAATCTCATTAAGGATCTGTCAGTGGGACTGTCTGATGAATTCCGTGCTTGTGTGCAGCTCATGCACAGAGGAACAGGGTTTTCCTGCACCATGCCCTGGGAGATAACCCTTCCCTGAAATCCCTCACCTGGATGCACATTTCCACACTCACGTGTTCTTACTTGCTTTTTTGAAGTCAGTGTATTTCTTTGCTGCAGGTTTCTCGGCTGCTTCTCCCTCAGCCCCAGGAGCTGCATGCTCCCAGGCACTCCACTCCCCAGACAGGGGTCGCACCTCCTGGGCTGCTCTCTGGGGCTCCCTCCCCAGCCAGCTTTTCCCAGGGATGCTGAAGCACAGCTGGGGAGCCAGTCATGGGAAGGGGAAGAAGAAAAGAAATCTCTTTTCCTTAGGAAAGGTTGCTGGTTCCAGCCAGAGACAGGAATTCAGTTTCTGGATCACCTGTGCCCTGGATCACCTGTGCACTGTGTCACTGGCTGGAAATGATTTTATCAAAGCTAAAATGGTCTTTATGAACATATTGTCTGTTCCTGGGCACTGGATGCTCCAGCAAGTCTATCCCAGTAACTTCTGTTACTGCATGGGAGCCAGAGCACGTATTCTGGGCTCTGACTGGTGGCATGTTACCCTCAGGTGGACATAGAATCCTATCACAGAGTGCTTTGGCTTGAAGGGACCTTAAATCCCACCCAGTGCCACCCCTGCCATGGCAGGGACACCTCCCACTGTCCCAGGCTGCTCCAAGCCCCAGTGTCCAGCCTGGCCTTGGACACTGCCAGGGATCCGGGGGCAGCCACAGCTGCTCTGGGCACCCTGTGCCAGGGCCTCCTCACCCTCACAGGGAACGATTCCTCCCCCATATCCCATCTAACCCTGCCCTCTGGCACTGGGAAGCCATTCCCTGTCACTCCATGTCTAAAATGTCCTATCAATAAATTGTCTCAGCCATTAATTATAGTCTGTATTACCTACAGTTTCTTTTTTTATTTTCTTCTGCTATTTTTTTTTTCTCTTTTAGTTTCTGGAAATTGAAATCCAGTCCTTTCAGTCCTGTTCTGCTTTTCCTGGTGGGTCAGAGCATCCTCAAGGATCAGGTATCTCCTCCTCATACTTGGGGAGAACCCATGTGCAGCCGACCCTCACTGACGGGTCTGCGTGTCTGTGTGTGTGTGTGTGTGTGTGTGTATGTGTGCGTGTGTGTTTATCTCATGATAGATGTTAAATTCCACACGGTCAGGCTGAGAAACACGGCAAAACTTGGATAGGGGAAGATCTGCCCTGGGTTGGTGTCCTGATTTTCCTGCAGAGCTCCCTTCCAGGGTCACAGTAGGAATAAGACCATCCAGCAGCTACAGCCCAGTGTACAGCGCAGACAGACTTCCATCCTCCTGGGCTGGAGAGGAACACACAGAGCTGGGAATATTCAGGTTTATTATTTGAAATATGCCTATGAGTTTGTACAATGTAATGATTTGAAAATACCATTGATTTCCAAATATGCTGCCTCCTCGGAACACAGGGAAAATGCGAAACAAGAAAAAGAAGAAGATTTAACAAATGCAATTAATCTGGAATTGCTTGGCAGGGTAGAATCGCCATTGATGTATTTAACAAAGAACTAATTAAACCAAAATGCAGGCTGAAATAAAAGATGTTATGTAATGCAAATAGCGCTGATTAAAAACTGTAGCCTCGAGAACTCAGCCTGTGTAGATAAATCACAGACACGTGTACGTTGTGTAGAGATCAGGCTTCAACAGAATTCCAGTCCCAGAGGCGACCACATTTTTCAGTGGAAAAATGTCCTTTGGAAGGCATTCAGTCCCCAGTATTTGAATGATGTGCACTCCAGCAAGGTTCCTGCTGCCTGCACTGGCAGGGGAAGAGCCCACCCTGGGGCAGGGAGTGGGTCACGGGCTCCTCGGGGCTCTCCAGCACATTCCCAGGGTCCTGCACAAGTCACCCGCGGTCTGGTCAGGTAATTTTGGGGGTGAAGGTGTTTCTGCAAAGGGGAAAGAGCCTGAAGGGAAGCAGGAGAGCAGTAACTTTGTCAGCAAGGCAGCTCTTGTGGGTTTTGGCATTTCACGCAGGGCATCCCCAATGCAGCTTTTCAGCGCCCCATCTGACACCAGTCACATCCTGGTTTGGGGCTGGGTTCATCCTGCAGGCTGCCAAGATCAGTGGATCCATGTCCTGCTTCAGTCCCACCCTCAGCTATGACCAGCTTTCAGGAGGATGGAAGGACACCAAGGAGAAGGCGGAGTCTGGCTGAGGCAGTGGGTTCACCCTGGAGCTTGCTGGCTGCTTGGGACACTCCACACACGGCTCTGGGGACACTATAGGGGCTGCTCAGGGGGCTGGTGGCACATCCTTCCCCTTCCCCTCCTGTTCTTCCCTGCCTTTAGTTTTACTGGTCTATGTTTTTCTCCTCTCCCCTACAGAACCCTGTGGTTAAGCAGAATTTCCTCATGTCTCCTCAGCCCAGATCCCGCTCTCCTTGTGGCCGCAGTGGGCCAGGACACACAGGCCACTGCCCTCTCTGCCCTCAGCACTGCAACTGCTGCACAGCACACACAGCTTCTTCTCACAGCTTGTTCTCAGTGTTAGTGTAAAACCTTAAGAAAATCCCAAATGCTACAGACAACATCCTGTCTGTGTTCACTACAGTGTTTGGGGCCAGACACTCCCTGCCAAATACACACTGCCAGTGTGGATGGTGTGAGACTCATCCCCTGTGCCGGGGTCAGGGAGGGTTATCTGGAACAGCTCCGGCAGACGGGACATTGAGGAAATGTTGAATTTCAAAGACACAGATAAGGCAAACCTTCCGGGGCTGGTGCAACACAACAGGAACGGACCAAGTTCAATCCCCTGCTCAGCTCAGCTCGTGCTCAGATGTGTTTGTAATTTCAGCTCAGAGGATCTCTGGATTTGATGTTTCGACTCACTGCACCCAGGCCGCAGAATCAATATGAATTATCAGTAATTTTCCAGGGGTGGATAAATGTCATCATGATGTGGAACTAATCCTTGCCTTGTCCTTGCTTGTTGGGTCAGCAGTGTTTGTTTTAGTTCTCAGAGGTCACAGTGATGTGCTGCTCCACGGCGACTCTGGGCACTCCTGAGCAGGTGAAGCAGACGGTGGCACCATCAGTGAACAGTTGTAGAGACCTGTCAAGGCAGGGCAAGGGCCTTGCAGTGTCACCTGGGGTCACACAGCCTCGAAGCAGATGTTGCCACGTGGTGATGTTTGATTTGTCCCACAGATGGCTCTTGTGTCCCCAGGGCAGCCCCTGTGCCAGCACCTGCCCGAGGCACCTGCCTGGGGACAGTGGGAGCCACGGCCCCAAACCCCCAGTGCTGCCGAGAGCTGGGTGCTCCAGGCTTTGCCTTCCTCTGGATCCCAAGGGAGCTGAGCTGGCTTGGCCTTGTCCAAACCCAAGGATGGGGGAGAGCTCTGGGGGAGGGAGGGCAGGAGGGGACGGCTCCTTTCAGCCAGGTGGAGCACTGGGCTGCGCCAGGTCTCAGATCCCGGCGGGATGCTCCAGCCGTGCTCCCTGGAGCAGCCTCCCCTGCAGCACCACGGCGTCACTGAACACTCAGTGAGCAGCTTCAGGAGCCAGCTGATATTGAAGGACTGAGAGGATATTTAACCTGAAACTGGAGTTCAACTACATCAGACTGCTTATTAAAAATGAATGAATTCATCCGATAAGGATCATATTCCTTGTGCTGTGATGCAGTAGTAGAAACAAGTCTGCTGTCTTCTGCCCTGCTCTTTTCTCCATACGGTTACTCCTCTGTTCCTGTGTAGTGAAAATACACTTGTTTTGCTTTTTCACCTAAATTGTCTCCTTACTGATTCCTCTTCAGACACAAAGTCTGAAGTCTGAAGACTTTCAATAAAGAAAGGAAGCAGCTTAGTGAGAGCAGCTCCTTGGTGATCCTTGGCCCCAGACCCCATGGAAATTCCCCTTCCCAGCTGCCTGAGGTGCACCTGTGCTCTTCAGGTCCACTTGTCCTTTCTCTTTTGTCCACCTTTCATCCTGATGGACATTTCCGTTTTGGGCCTCGGGGCTGGGGCTCATGTCCTGTGTTGCTGTTGGCCTCATGGTAGAACAGGTTCAGGTGTTGACACTGGTCCTGTTTACGGGGCCATTCCAGCCACGGGCAGAGGCATTGCCTGAGGAAACCCTGCTCTGGTGTGACTGAAATACACAAGATGGGCTTTGGCACAGCAACATCTTAGCTGCACTTTATCATCCCTGTCCCAGCTCAGTCTGCTAAGGCAAAGTGATGGGCAGATGGAGAAGATACCCAGTTCCAGTAGCATTTCCTCACAAAAATTTATGGTTCAGCTATCTGTGTCCCATCATGATGGAACACTTTGCAAGATCACTGTTAATATCATTTTGTAGGTGTTCTGGCCAATCAGAACAGTACAAGGATCAGTGTTTTGCTACTGAAGTGACAGTAAGGGAAAGGAAATATTTTTCCAGAGGTGAAAACTGCTTAAATCTCAGATTTCTATGCTTTTGTAATACACATTTCTCTTAGATTAAACATTCCCAGTCCTACCCAGGCTGATCCCTGATGGTCACCAGCCTGCAATCACAATTCACACAACACTTTGTCCTTGGTTTACTCACATCATTCAGGTTGGAAGATGTGTTACACGGTCTGCAGAATTTGCAGATGGAAATGAGCCAGGGGTGCCTTAAGCTGTCCCCTGAGCTCTGTCCTCAGCCAGCAGGGCACTGGCACAGCTGGTACCTGTAAAAGTCAGTGCAAATGGTCCTGGCACTGGCAGACAGAGGCTGGCTCTGCTGTGGAATACCCGTGGTGAACACTGGGAATTGACTCGTGGAACAGAATCACAGAATCATTTAGGTTGGAAAAGCCCTCTGCGACCATTGAGTCCAACTGTTCCCCCAGCACTGCCCAGGCCACCACTGACCCATGTCCCCAAGTGCCACATCCAGAGGGCTTTCAATCCCTCCAGGGATGGGGACTCCACCTCCTCTTGCTCCTTTTTTTCTAACCTTTCCATTTTGCTCCTTTCCAAGGGAGAGTTTATGCCCGAGTCTTTTGCCTGGGGACTCTCTTCATAGGTACTGTGGGTGTCTGTTCCTATTAGAAATGGTGCAACAAATCCAAATTAATGTGCAGCACTTCATCAACTCCGGGCTGGAGCAGAAGCTCGCTTTTGTTTTTTCCATTGCTTTTTGATTTTTTAATTTGTTTTGGTGAGATGAAATGTAGAAAGAAGAAAGTGATCCTAAAGGAATTATGACTCATGGAGATTAGATAAATAAGACAACTACAAAAGCCGTGCTAAAAAGCAGTTTTGCATACAAGTCCTAAAAACTGTCTGGTGGTTTGTAATTCCATCATGTGAAGGCAAAGCCGTTTCTAAGACAAAGATTTGGGTAATAAGTATGCACTTGAATTTTAGTTAAGAAAATAATATGTCCTGAGGGTACATATTCTTGCAATCATTTTGCATGCATGCCGTGTTCCTTCAGAGACGAGGAACTGCTGTTATGTGACAGCTGACTCCATAAACTCGGAAAATTAATAAGAAGATGTTCTCGGAGCACGAGCTTTATTGCGCAGGCCAGGCTGCTCAGCCGAGGGGGGATGCTGCAGGAGCCGGTGGGGCAGAGCCGTGCCCGGATCCAACGGGAATGCTGGACAGGCACCCTGGGTGCACAGCCAGCGCCCACCAAGCATGTGGTACAGCAAAACTGGGACTTTGATAAAAGGGAGAATGATGGATCCTCAGGGAAATCACAAAAGCAATTTGTTCACCAGTCTTGTTGCTGAGCTTTTGTCCAAAAAAAAAATATTTTTGAGCTCTGCTTAGCAAATGCTTTTGTTATTCCAGTAATGGTTTTTGCGGGAATTGAACAAAAACCAAGTGACAGGAGTTAAATGGCAACTTGAGAGCTGGCGGTTATTGCCTCGAAAGGGAAAGGGGTCTCGAGTGACCCTTTTCCTTTGGAAAACTCTGCTGTTGGCGGTGTTTGATCCATGGCTGAATAAAACATGATTTGGATTAATTGAAGCACAACCCTCCTCCCAGGAGCCCTGGTCTGTGGGACCTGTTGGAGGGTCCTGCCAGGGCTGGGCACCGCCCTGCTCCAGGAGGAGGAGGAGCACACAGTGCTGCAGGCCGTGGCACTCTCCCCTGGCACATGGGAACCCCAAGGGCAGGGTCGTGTCCCGGTGTCCCCATGGGGACCTCGCACAGTGGGACAGAAGGAGGGGGCAGCCTGTGAGGGGACTCAGCCCCAACACTGCTCTGGACACAGGGGACACCATCCGGCCCACCCTGGCTCAGCACTGGAGCTTGGGTGGCACCAGATGGGGAGCAAAGCCATGAACTGGGCTGGCACCGGAGCCCTGGGCTGTGTTCCCCCAGTGCCACTGGGGAGGTGACCAGGTGGGCAGAGCTGGGCATGAGCTTACAAACAGCGTTTCAGAGACACGCCCAGCTGCGGGTTATTTTTGTGGCTTTTCTCCTGGAGTGCTTGGCTGTTGGACACGAGGATCTGCTGCAGCAGGAAAATCAATACGATTTCCATGCCCTCGGCTGCAGCCCCTCCGGAGGGGCCGAGCCCCATTGCTCACAGGTAGTGCTGCATTGCAGGTAGAGGGGAACGTCCTGGCTGCAGGGAAAATCCTGTGCTGGAGAGAAGAGGGCTGATGGAAAACCAGCCCAGATCATCATGAAAGCCATTTCCAAAGGTGGGAGCTGCTGACCTGAGTCTGCAGTTACCAGGAGGGCAAAGGGTTAACGATCAGTGGCCGTTACCGAGGTGCCTCTCTCTAGGCACCTTCCCAGCCCTGTGCTCCAGCTGAGGGCTGTGGGCAGGGGAAGCAGCGTGTGCCTTGGATAGCTGACCTCTCCTCCTGAGCCTGGGTTTGGATATTAGTGGATCAAAACCTGACACGGGTCCTTAATTCCCAGGGGAGCTGCACTCCTGCCGTGGGCTGGGGGAGCTGGGGGAGCTCCTGTTGGGCAGGTACCCTTGGGGAGAGGAGAGGGTGGGGGAATTCTGGCTCCAAATTAGCTTGTGTTGAGTTACCAAGTGAACAGGAAATAACTCTTCTCCTTTTCTCCCAAGTGTGGCGTGCCTTAGGCTCTGGAGAGCGCTTGCCTGCTCACAGTGTGCATCATACAGAGCAGCAGAGGGGCACTGGGGTCATTGCCCCCGGCTTGCTCCCATGCTTTTACACCTTTTCCCTTTCTCCACTGCTCTCCGTTGCTCTGCAGCTTCAGGTTATGTCTGAAATACAGAGCAGGCCAGATGTGTTGTCTTTGTTCTCTTTGTTATCCTGCAGCTGGCAGGGAGCAGGAGCCTTTGTCCCCTGAAGCGATGGACAGAACAGGCACTAACTCCGTGTCTGCTTGGTGTGGAGAGCAGAACCCTGCAAGCCCCGTTTCCTGGAGCGCTTGACTCCTCTTCAGGTGATTTCCTGAGTCTTTATTAGATTCTGATTCTGATTATCAAAGAGAAGAATCCATGGTAGGCTTAAATAAATAGGTTGCTCACTCTTTGGTCTGTGTGCTCACTGCTGGGCACACCACAGACACTTCAGGGACATGAGATGTGTCTCAGGCCTGTCTGGGCCTCTCTGCATGGCTAGGCCTGAATATTTAAAAAATAGATTTACATATGCTAAACTATTCACTGTTTGAAATACACATATATTTAGCCATGAAATTAAAGTGGCCACTAAAGATCTTGATGGATTTGGGGACATTCTGTCCAGATTTCTAACACTTCTCACTGTACCAAAGTCCACTCTGCTTCCAACTCAGGGGTCAATAATGCCTTTGCCACCCAAGGAATTTTCAGCCTTTTGGAGGAAAGGGAAACACAGGATAATCCCTGCAAGGAGTAGTGGTGGGAATACAGACAATCATGCTGCAAACTGCCGCAGCTTTAATGAGAGCCAGGACAGAAGGGATGGAGTGGAACAGGACAGGATGGAGCCTGGAGAGCTGCAGGTTCTGCACAGGAGGGAGTGACTTGGCGGCACCTTCACCCCTCCCTGGGTGCTGGGTATGCCTCCTGTGGGGATGGGTGTCCCTTCTGTGGCGATGGGTGCTCCTCCTGGGGTGCTGGGTGCCCCCTGTGTTCCCTGTGAGCAGCCACAGAACCACCACTTTTTAACTGAATCTCCTTTTCCCCCACTAGCAACATCTTTTAATCGTATTGTGGATTTATTTGGCTGATTTTATAGCTGACACTATGCCAAGGACCAGCGAGGTAGCCACAGAGTCTCTTCATGGAATCATGGAATCTCAGGTGGGAAGGGACCTCAAGGATTGTCTGGTCCAACCTGTCTTGGCCCAAGCACAGCGTGGGCAGGAGGGCCAGCACCCTGCCCAAGCTGCATCTGGAAAGGGCCCAAATCTAAAAGCGTTTTCCAGACTCTTGATGCCCTATTTTGGAATGGCCTGTACCAGCTGATGAATTTCTGTAATGGATTTCCATAGTGAATTTCTGAACCTCCTCTCAGAGCCCGTGGTTATGAACCCAGCCAAAGTGAGCAGCGTTCGTTTCCTGTGTGATGCAAACCACAACCGAAACCCAAACGGTCGCTGTGGGTCACATTCCCAGGGTGGCAGCACCTGCCTGGCAGCTGGATTTGTCACGTGTGAGGGTGGTGCTGTTTGGGTGGCTGCCCAGCAGCTGTGCTGCCAGGCTGCCAGTGCTGCCAGGGAGAGGTTGGGCTGGTTTGGGGTGTGGCTCTGGGCTCCTGCAGGGCTCGGCCTGATCAGGATGCAGCTCGTGGCACGGCCTCTCTCCGTGAGGGAGGCTCATCTCCAGCCAGCCATCCCTCAGTGACTGCAGGAGACAAAGATCAGGCCAGCAGAAGTGGTTTGCAAGCCACATGTGCCCCCAGGTCAGCCACCAGACCACTAGGAAATATTTATCCATCATGTGTATCGCAGAAAGGGGATGCTGCTGCCGTGAAAATTTGTAAACAGTCATTTACAGCAGCCTCCTACCTTCCCTGAGGTGATGGGTATCACCACGAAGAGAGAGAATTTATCAGATTCACACTTCTAGCTCACCATTACTCATCTTCCTTTCTAATTCCAAACCCCATGTCCTGATTTGAAAAATGGAAAAGTCGACAGGGCTTCAGTGTCCACCTGCTGCTGCTCCTTTCCTTTAGCACCTCTCATGTGGAAATGTGGATTTTCAGCTGAATTACAGCTCATCAGGTGTGGGTGTGCACCAACTTCATGTATTTATCTCAATTTATCAGAAGCCAGCAGTATATAAAATGGGAATAACAGGCCATCCACCAACGTCTGTGTTTGCCATGGTGTCTCAGTGGTTGCAGCAGAACTCTGAGCTGTTCCTGGAGTCACAGGATGTCCTGAGTTGGAAGGGACCCATCAGGATCCTAAAACAGAATCACAGAGTCACTTATTTCGGAAAAGCCCTGGAAGACCATCAAGTGCAACCATTCCCCAGCCCTGTCAAGGCCATCACTGACCCGTGTCCCCAGCTGCCTCCCACACAGCTTTTAAATCCCTCCGGGGATGGGGACTCGACCCCTGCCCTGGGCAGCTGTGCCAGGACAGCCCTTTCCATGAAGAAATTTTTCCTCATATCCAATATGAACCTCCTCTGGCACAACTTGCAGCTGGGACAGGCAGAACATAAAATTTTTAGCTAAATACTAAGCTGAAGAACCTCACTCTTTGTGTATTTTTGAGTGCAATTTTCTCCCCCACTTGGTTGCTTCTTCTCTGTGCAGTGACACATTGCCGTGATTTCCCCTGGAGCAGTGCTTTGGCCAGACCCTGTCCTGGATCTTGCTGGGAGAGGTCTGGGTGGGTTCATCACAGTTGCTGCTTGGAAATCAGAGGGGTTTGTGCTTTCTATTTGTACATGCACATTATTCCTGGTCCCAGGACAGGGGCTGAGCTCTGTAAAGCAGAAACTCAGGTGCCAGCACTCTCTTTCCCATGGTCAAAATTTGCTGCCTGTAGATGTATTTTTAAACCCATATCTCCTGGTTTTACTGCTCCTTCTTCCTCACTCAGCCTTCCTGGCACCAGTGATGACATAAAGTCCTGAAACAGAAGTCTAAAATACTTATATATATATATATATATGTGTGTGTGTGTGTGTGTGTGTGTGTGTGTATATTTCAGGACCTGTGGTCTGTATATTTTCTTCTTCTATACACATAAGGAGAACTGAACAGTGCAATAATTCTGCCACAGAAGTATGTTTTAAAATGTATCAAATTTTTGTCCATCCAAATATTTATCTGTTACCTAATCTTGCATTACTTTAGTCCCTTGAAGATGCAGAACTACCCATCATTTACATATTATCCTCTCCATCTTCTATTAATACATCTCTGCAAAGGAAATGTATTATGAGAGAAACAGAGCAACCTGTGAAAGCTTTTACATCTGCCCCAGCAAAGTTCCCATCACATCCAGCATCTGTTTCACCAGTGTAAGGACACAATGAAATCTGCAGGGTATTGTCCTATTTGAATTTTAATATCTTTTCATTTCTTGTTTCTCCCTTGTTTGCTTGTTTTTGAAAGAGTCGGCAGCACACAAACATGGGGTTGTAAATGAGAAAGTGAAAGATTTGTCAATACTTGCACTCTCGGGGGACTGAGGTTCTTTAATTTTAATTACACTTAAGTCAGGCTCCCCACACACCCCTGTGCTGGATGTTTTTCTCTTCCTAATATTATATAGGGAAAAATGCGGCAGCATCTGGTGCCTTCCTGACAGGTTCAATTGATTGTAGCGGGAATGAGAAGCAGGGCTGGTCTGGAACAAGCTTTCATTGATTGCTGGATGGCATTGACTGCATGGGGAATTTGAAACAACAGCAGTTTCAGGAGCCAGAGCCAAAAAAGTAAAAAGAAGCTGATGTCAGAGTTTCCAAAGGGTTTTGTCCCAGCTTTGCATTTTACCATCTTTCAGTGGTGCAGCAGCCATGGTGGATGGGATTTTTATTGTTCCTTTAATTTAGTTTTAAATTATTTGTTTTAAATTTTAACTAAAACTAAAACCAGGTTTACCAAATTTACCAACAAAATTGATATGTGATAAATGGGCTCTTTTTTTTTCCTTAGAAATACTGCACTTCTGACCAAAGTGATTAGATAGAGGACGTTATCTTCCCTGCTATCTGTGCTGGCTAAATCCTCAGAGCATCTGAATTAATCAAGAAGCTTAAAATCTATAGTGTGATTTTATCACTAAGTACTTATTGTGTATGAAGTATCAATATATACTCTTGTGTATCAAGGCTCTGTGGTGTGATTTTATCACGGTGTGGATCAGGATGTGTCAGGCCCTCCTTTTTGTCCCCAAAAGTTTAACAGAAATGAAGGAAATCATCGATGTTCTCTATTCCCAGGTACCTGAGCAGCTGCTCTGCTGTGTGCTCACATTTGATAGGGGATGTGAGGCTAAAGGGAACCTTGACCTCGCTGCAGCTCGTAGAACAGGCCCAAAGGCACTGTTGCCCCTGTCCTCCTGCCCCCCTGCACCCCTCAGACCCCTGCCCTGGGGAACACCAGTGACGCCCTTTTCAATGCTCCCACTCCTCTAGTCAGTTCCAAAAGGTGGTTTGGGGGATCCTCGTGGCATTTTTTACCAGTGAAGCACAAGGGCCTAGAGTGACAAGACGCAGGGAATGGCTTCCCACTGCCAGAGGGCAGGGATGGATGGGATATTGGGAATTAGGAATTCCTGGCTAGGAGGGTGGGGAGGGGCTGGGATGGAATTCCCAGAGAAGCTGTGGCTGCCCCATCCCTGGCAGTGTCCAAGGCCAGGCTGGACACTGGGGCTGGGAGCAGCCTGGGACAGTCGGAGGTGTCCCTGCCATGGCAGGGGTGGCACTGGATGAGCTCTAATGTCCTGCCCAACCCAAACCCTTCTGTGATTCTGGGATTCTAAAGGAAGGATCAGCTCAGACCTGGGACTGTCCCGGGCTCTGGTCAGGCCAGTGACACTGCACAGTTCTTGAATCCTGAACATCTGTACAGGCCTGGGACTTTGCCTCATGGAAGTGTTGAACAACTTCATGAGCTGGTTTGTGAATTTGGGACGATGAGGGAGGAGGCTGGCTGGATTAACATCTGTGATTTCGGCTGTAACTAGCAGTGATAGCAGCTCGAATAGATGTTGTGTGCATTTTTATTATACTGTTTTCAGAAGTACCACTATTAAAAATATGACATCCATTGTACATTCTAGCAGAAGATATGTGTGCCATTGATTTCTTTGTGCTTACCTTAGAACTGTTTATTCTGTGTTATCTGTTCAATGAAAATGAAGATACAGAGAATCCAATGTGATTCTTTACTGCAGTGAAAAATACCCCTCATCCTTTGAACCATCACAGACTGACATCCCACATCCCAACGTTCTTATCTTGCATTCTAGTCTGAAATGTATTAGTGTAGGATAATAATGGCTTATTTTTTCACAGGATACACATAAAAGGAAACGTATAAGCAACTTTCACTTCATTATCGCTCTGCTATTTCAGCTGTGAATGGTCCATAGCAAAAAGAAAACAAGACTTAAGAAACAATCATTTTAATTTCTGTGCTGCTTTCTTTTCCAGTTTTATGCTTCTTCCACTCATTAAAAACACCACTTCTCATTTTCTAATGAGAAGGACGCACTAATATTTCATGTTTGTCTCTCCACTAAGCAAAGCATTGGCTGGCATCACATTGAGGGGCAAGGGACCTCTGCAATGACCTCCCTGTGCTGCTTGGACACGGCTCCAGTACCAGCACGGCCTTTGGGGATGCCTTTGGGGATGACCTTGGTGATGTCTTTGGGGATGCCTTTGGGGATGACCTTGGTGATGCCTTTGGGGATGACCTTGGTGATGTCTTTGGTGACGCCTTTGGTGATGCTCTTCTGCAGCTGGCTCAGGTGGGAATGACCCCACCACTGCTTGTGGCTGAGCAGGTTGGGCTGGAGCAACCACGGGGCCCAAAATCACGCACATCTCACACACACAGGGGCAGGGGTGTGTCCTGCCACGTGCTCCAAGTCCTGGAGAGGTGACATCCAGGGTCTTCCATCACACCGGGGTTTGTCATGGTCTTGTTAGTCAAGAGCTGGGCACATCCAGCTGCCAGCACTCGGGCATGGATAACTGCCCTTCCAAGTTCCTGATTAAACACTGCCCTCCCCCTACAGTTAGGTTAAATAAATTTGTAAGCTTAGAAAGGAGCCTTTTCCCAGTTTATTCTCATGTAAATATCCAACCGTTGGCACCCGGCTGCAGGAATACTCAGCGCCTCTCTCACAAAAGGCTCGTTAGTTCTGTCCCTCTCCAGGCTGCCTGGCTCCCCGGGGGCAGTGGGGGCTGCGCCCTGTGCCGGGATCGGGGTCGGGAGGGCAGGAGAGCTCCTGCCTGGAAACCCTCCACCTGCGACACACACCCCTCTCCTGAGGCTGGGTGTGTGGAAAATCCTGTCCAAGGAAGAGAGCTGGGAATGTTTCTCCTGGTTTAACGGCTGAAATTGTTTGGCTCTTTATTTAGTAAGACATTTGCATGTGTGAGTCCCCCAGTCCTGCCTGCATTCCTTAACAGCCACTCATTGTGGCCAGTTTCTGACTATTACGGTTATTTCCTGTCCTTGTTCCTCTTTCCCATTTCTCAATTCCACCTGACGAGCCCATTTTCAATTAGCTGGTGGCAGGTTCTCAAACAGCTTTTGTATCTGTGACTTGGCAGTGCTGGGTTTCTGGTTGGCGTCACTGATCTCAGAGGTCTTTTCCAGGCTCGGTGATCCTGTGGTTCTGTGAATCTGTTCCTGGCTGAGGAGCAGAGCGGGATGGGCTGTAGGAATCCTTGCGAGGTCCGGGACCTGTCTGAACGGAGCACTGATGAACACAGGAGGGGAGATGGGTGAGGTTGCTCTGCCAAAAAGAGGCTGTGTGGAGGCAGATCCTGTGAGGTGGGACAATGATTTTTATGGTGCCAAGGTCCTCTCCTGCACAACTGGCTCAGGTGTAAAACTCCTCCCACCCCAGGGGAGGGATAGGGACATTCACAGGTAGGGCTGAAGGTTTTCATCCCTTCTGTGGGGCACAGCTGGCTCAACTACACTGATGTGAGAGGCAGCTGTCA
Source organism: Cnemophilus loriae (assembly GCA_013397755.1). Lineage (NCBI taxonomy): Eukaryota > Metazoa > Chordata > Aves > Passeriformes > Corvidae > Cnemophilus > Cnemophilus loriae. The sequence continues at coordinate 32,170 of VZTF01002733.1, read as the reverse complement.
TGACTTAGAAGGTGGCAGAATGTAGAGGAGGTGCAGCAACACCCTTTAGCATCATTCCACCCTTTGGGTATGGAAAATGTTTAGAATTTTTGTTATTTTTCATTTTATGGGTTTTTTTTGCGAATTCTTTTGCTCTCATCCCTGGAAGTGTCCAAGGCCCAGTTGGACGGGGCTTGGCTCACCCTGGGGTAGTGGAATGTGTCCTTGCCCATGGCAGGGGTGGCACTGAATGAGCTATAAGGTCCCTTCCAACACAAACCAGTCTGTGATTCTAGGATTTTATGATTAAAAGCCCTGGCAGTTGCACATCTGGCTTGGAGTGGTCTGACACAGAACTTTCAAGACACAACAGAAAAGACTATTGTCAGATTTTAAATTTTGCCCCTGCCAGAGGTGATACAAGAAGGAATCCCATGTGAGAGCCCAGCCCTGGGCCTGGAACACTGCTGGAGTGAGACATCAATGACTCTTTCCACTTCCAGACTTGGCTCTTCCATTCCCATGTTCACTTTTTTAGCGTTTTGCCATTGTGTGTAGCAGTTGAGCAAGCATGAAGAACTTCTTAGTAAGGTACTGTAGGAAATTATTGATTTTCTTTGCAAAGGAGTTCAGCTTATTTTAGTGAGATACTGGGTCATTTGGAAAATAAAGTTCTGGGCAAATCACTCATCAGAAGGACTGATGAGGATTGTGAAGCTGTAAAACACAGCAGCTCCTGTTCACAGGCAGCTGAAGGTGAGAATATGCCTCACAGTTATTAAAATATCAAGTATCCTTCCCTGCCAATTATGTAGCCCCTGTGCCACAAGGGCAAATTATTTTAATTATAGGATTGTTGCATGTTCAGAGAATATGATTTCTTTTGAAAATAAAATAAGCTGAAATTCAGGCATTACAGAGGGAAAGAAAAAGGTTAATTGCTCTGAGCTAGAGACTTGTGCTGAGGGAGGTGGGATGCTCGGAGAAAATTCAGCAGGTCTGGCAAGAAACCCTGAACTCCAGTTAAATACAGGTTCGGTTGATTCAGTGCTGGCTTCTTACAGTTATATTATATTATTGAGAGAAAAGGGTCATTAGTGGCTGTAGTGCAAACGATGGCAGCAGAGAAAGGGAAAAGAATGTTTTTGCATTTGGAACAGAGATGAGAAATGTCACCTGTACCTGAGGGCAGGCGGTGCCAAGGTCGGGGTGCCCCAGCCCCAAAGCTGATCATGGTACCAGCCTAGGTCCAGGTTTAATTTTATATTCTGGGGCTTTGGAGCTACTTATCCAGCCCGTTGGTGCAGGGATGTTCTGGTCTGACACTTCCAGGTCGACCTGATGAGAGCCAGGAGAAGCCCAGCTGCCTAGGCTGGTGCTGAGGGAATGATCCTGCTGCTGGAGAGAGGGATGGAGAGGGAAGGGAGCAGCCAAGAGAAGCGTGCCTTGGTTTGCAGCTCTCTCCAGGGGGCTCTGAGTGACCGTGGCCAGCTGAGGGTCGTGGTGCTGGTGATGTCACTGCAAACATTTCTTTGGCTTTGGAACGTGATCTCCGAAGGACAGGTTTGGGCACGGGATGAACAGAGAGGATTCAGAGAATCAAAAGCAATTTGAAGAGGGCGAAACCATGAAGATCTCACAGACCCAGTCAAACATGTGGGCTCACCCCAGTCGTGTCTTTGGCATCTAAATTTGGCTGTCACAGGCACTGGGTCTGGCACGAGGGCCTGAGGCTGTGACCCTGCTGGAGGCTGGCAGGGAGTCAGGGGCAGGAGCAGCCCTCGGAGCTCAAATACTGCAGACAGATGGATACTGGGGCCTGCGGGGAGGAGTCACATCCCAAAGTCTGGAAGTTGCTCACTGTCCCCTTTCATGTGATGAAATATCCTTGTCAGACAATGGATCCTTTATAATCTGTCTCCTTTGCTACACAGGGGGAACAAGAACTGTATGGAAATGTTATCCAGATATGCTGAATGAAACTAAAAGGGTTTTGCAGACACATTGAAATCTTTCTCCTTCAGACAATGAATCACAGTTTAACCAGAAGAGAGGATTAAGCTAATATCTTTTGGACCAGTAATGTGTTTCAAAGGGCACACAAGCCACCGAGGTCTCCAGTGACTCTTTGTCTTACTTTTATTAAATACTTCATCACTCTAGAAAACACCTCAGAGCTTGTTACAGCTGAAGGCAGCTTTAAAATATGATAATATAATGCACCACAATGACATACCCATTTTACATCTCTCCATTCAGTCTGCAGAACAAGGACGCTCATAACTGATGTGTTTGGGTGTCTGGGAACTGCTCCTCATTCCCAATCCCATTTGACTGTTCCCTTGATGAGTCCCTTCAGAAGAAGTTTTACAAGGTGCTCAGTATTCTTGGAATATTTCTTTCCTTTCCAGGTAAATAATTTGCAAATATTGCCCAATTTTTGTTGGAGCAGTATATTCTGTGCACAAGAAAGTGCTGATCACAGAACGGCTTGGGTGGGAAGAGACCTTAAAACTCATCTAATTCTGCCCCTTTCCATGGGCAGGAAATTCCACCAGACCAGGTTGCTCCAAGGCCTGTCCAGCCTCACCCAGAACACTTCCACTCCCATTTCAGCTGAAGGGGCTGAGCCAGGCAAACACCAAACTGCAAGAGGTGGACACAGCACAGCCACTGTGCTCAGCCGGGGCTTTTCCTGCTGCGGGGTGGGGATGCTGGAGCTGCTTGGCGCAGGGACTGGGGCACGGTGCATCCCCACACCTGAGCCCTCGGCTGGTGCAGCAGCCCTGCCCCGGCTGGGGCTGCTCTCCGAGGCTCCTCAGCTCCTGGGGCTCCTCAGCTCCTGGGGCTCCTCAGCTCCTGGGGCGCCTCAGCTCTCCAAGGCTCCTCAGCTCTCCAAGGCTCCTCAGCTCCTGGGGCTCCTCAGCTCCTGGGGCTCCTCAGCTCCCTGGCTCCAGAGTGCAGCCAGAGCTTCTCTCCTGCAGCACCTGGCGTGAGCGGCTGTGCCCTTCTGGGAGTGCTCTTGGTGACAGCCCATCCTCTCACAGCCTTGACAAACACTCGAGGACTCGCACAGACAGATTAAAACCGAGGCACGGGAAAGCAAGACAGGCCTGCAGGCGGAGCAGCTGCCATGACTGCTCTCCAGGGATGGGTTTGTGGAGTACTCATGGGATTCACACCTGAATTCACAGATGTCTGTACTAGGATATATACACGCAGACAAACACATACATTCCTGCAATTCTGCAATAATTCCGTAGTTCCCAGTGAACTAGGAAATAGTTCTGCTTGGTGAAAACACTTTATTGCAATGCAGAGCTTTGGATTATTTAATCAAAGCCAGAAACTTTGCTCCACGAGCAGTTTAAACTCCTAAATCTTGATATACCCACTGGAGCTGGCTTTCGTTCCAAAGAGCTGAGGTTTGGAAAGCTTCTATTTTCAGACACAAGTAGGGTTTTTTGTGACAAACTCTCACCCTTCCTTGGAAAGTGGCCTCCACACTTAGGGGAGCAGAGCCATCCCAGCCCCTCTGCCTGTCCCCTCACTGGGGTCTGGGTGTGAGAGAGGCTGCCTTGGGCTGTGCCACAGCATCATCCTCTCCGGGAATATTTTGGGCACCAGACCAAAGCTAAAATGCTTTGTCACCCACTGGCCATTCCGCTCCCAGCACGGATATGTCCTCATAACTGAGCAGGAGAAATCTTGTAGTGGAGAAAATACATCCTGATGAACAGAATAAAACAAAAAACTATGATCTGTGGCAGGATTCAGGTGGCCAAGTGCAGCCTCAGTGAAGGTTGAACCTTTCCAACACACAGCAGGCCCTTGGAAGGAAGCCCTTGTTGAAAACTCACCTTCCTGAGGGCAGAGCCCGGGTGCCCAGCACGTGCTCAGGCAGCGCTGCCGTCCTCCCCTTTCTGCTGTGAGCTCTCTTTTATCTCAGCCCCATTCCAAAGGAGTCAGACAAAGCCAGGAGCTGAGCTGGAGGAGCTGGGAGAAGGCTGGTGTTGCCATGTTCTATATTATCAGAGCGATCGCCATGGAAACGGGAGGATGGGACTGACCTTGTTAGTTTGCCACTGATCCTGCCAGGGCTCAGCCTTCCAGCTCACGTTAAGCTCCGCTGGGACTGGAGATGCACATCTGAAGTTAATAAATTGTAGGGGTAAAAGCCACAGAATTTTGGAAATGTGAAATGTAGAATCTGTTAATCTTCACTTCAGATGTGCTGGCTGGGAAGGGAACAGCTATTTTTGTGCAAATGGTGCACTGAGATATAAAAGAGGTTTGCTATTAAGTTCACTGTTAATTATACAATTCCCTGGGCTTTCCAGTACCCTTCTGTACAGGTCTCCAAACGGGAAGATGCTAATCCCTGCTTCCTAAACCTCTGTCCCACCCTCGTGCCCTGGGCAGTGTCTGTGGCAGGGCTCCCATCGGGGTTTGGGCAGCGACAGGGCTCGGAGCTCTGCCCACCTCTCCCATCCACTTCCCATCTTACAGCAGCTTTTGTCACAGGGATAAGCCAAGCATCGCCCTGAGGGAGAAACCGGGAGTGTCCACGTGTCCCCCCTCACACAGACACGGAAGGGCTGTTTTAGACACATTTTAATTCTACCCTAGTGCTGAGAGAGGAGGCTCATCCCATTCTCGGCAGAAGAGGCAGCTGTCCTGGGGCCAGGACACTGAGGGGAAGGAGCATAGGGAGGTCTCGTGCTCTGAGGGGTGAGGAGCAGTTTGGAAATGCTGAATCTCCTGGAGTACTTAGAAAAATACATGCACTGGCCCCACGCTGCCTGTTCTGTGGCAGCCTGGCACCAGCATCCCCCGGCCAAGATCTGGTTTGGTCTGTGCAGGGACCTGCCTGTGACACTCAATTCTGTGCAGAGAAAATATAGATAAGATAACATCCAAGACAGCAAGAGCAGACTAAAACGATTCCTAAAGGGGGCCTGCAAAGGCTAGAGAGGGACTTTCGACAAGAATCTGGAGGGACAGGACACAGGGAATGGCTTCCCACTGCCAGAGAGCAGGGAGAGATGGAATATTGGGAAGGAATTCCTGGCTGGGAGGGTGGGGAGGCCTTGGCACAGGGTGCCCAGAGCAGCTGTGGCTGCCCCTGGATCCCTGGAAGTGTCCAAGGCCAGGCTGGATGAGGCTTGGAGAAACCTGGGACAGTGGGAGGTGTCCCTGCCCATGGCAGGGCAGGGACTGGATTGTCCTGAAGGTTGCTTCCAACCCAAACCATTCTGGAATTCTGTGATTCTGGGAGTCTATGATTACATCAGTCTATGACTCTACGATTCTGTGATGTTGAGCAAAGATTTAATTGCGTAAACCAACTGTCAAGTCTCAGGAATAACTGATGCACTGAGGTGATGCACCAGTGGAGTGTGGAATGCGCAGCAGTGGAAGGACCTGGCTGCTCACAGTGCTCAGGCTGCACATCCACATTGCCTGTTGCAGACCCCTGGGCTCTGTTTGCCTGCAGAGGCTCCCTGCAGCCACCCAGAGCTCACGGCAGGGATTCCCCTCCAGGAACCTGGGTGCTGGTCCCATGGGATCCTGGGTCTGTTTTGATCAGTAACAGTAGCAGTATAATTCTAAATTCCCTTGAAGACCCGTCCCTGGGCTGAGCACTGCAATCTGAATAAATCACTTTGTCTCCACAACTTGGCTCCAATGCGTCAGCTTGTTGTTTGAGATCCATGTGCATGGCTGGAAATGTAAGAAAATGTTTACATGGACATAATTTGTTTTCTGCTTTTTGGCCTGTGTTTACAAGTGCCCTATGTAGCCTTGCATCCAGCCATTTCATATTATGAAGATGTTACTTCGTTATTTACATTGCATTTCACCTCTAAGTTTCTTGCAAGTTTTATATCTCTTTGCATTATTTGGGCTAATTTACAGGGATTTTCAAAGAGGAGAAACCTTTTAGCATTCCTTTCATACAATCTAATCACAAATATTTTGGGTTGGAAGGGAACTTAAAGCTCATTTCATTCCATCCCTGCCATGAGCAGGCACCTTCCTCTAGACCAGGTTGCTCCAAGCCCTTTCCGACCTGGTCATTTCTGCCATACCTTAATTTTCATAATAGTTTTTCTTCACACCCCACAGAGAAAACATTCAGGACAGGCCGAAATAAATGCAGCTGGTATTTGAGAGGTTAATGCAGAGAACCTCAGTAGTGTCCCCAGCTGAGCTCTAATCCAGGGCTATGGACATGGCACAGAAAAGCTCATCTGCCTCCGGCTCCAGGAGCTCTGGTGTCTGTGCAGGTGCCTTTTGTTTCCCTTCTGTTGACAAATTCTGCTCCAAAACTCTGCTTTTTTTGGGCACGGAGCTCTCACGGGATCTCTGACACCTCTGTCCCCCTCTGGAGCTTTGCTGCTGTCAGAGGAGGTGACCCGGCACATCCCCAGGAGGTGACCCGGCACATCCCCGGGAGGTGACCCGGCACATCCCCGGGAGGTGACACGGACACTCCCGGGTGGCTGTGCCGCCTGCAGCTGCTGCCACAGCCGGGGGCACAGAGGGCAGCCTGGCACTGTCACGCGAAGTCCTGACAGTGGGAAGGACATGGCAGGGGAATAAACACTGTCTCTCCTGGCTGTGGGAGGTCGGCAGGTACACAGATATATTTTATAAAATAATATTTTGTCTTATTTTTGTTCAAGCACGAAGGTGGGCCTGGTTCATGCATATAATTTTGTCTATAAAATAACACAGGCCAAAAATAGGAGGTTGGCAAGTCATTAGAGGATTGGTCAAACTTTACTAAACGGTGAAACCTTATCCAGGAGACACAGCAATTTATTTCCATTTTTTAAAAAAATCAATATTTAATTTTGAAACATTTGCATTTTACATTTTTCAAAATGAAATACCAAAGAGCTTTACCAAGAAAAGAGAGAGCCCACTAAATTGGCTCTTCGGCACTGATAAAAGCAAACTCAGGTAGATTCTTTCTGGGTTTATTACTATTGCTTTAATTATTGTCAAGAAGATAAAAAGTAATGAAACAAAAAAGTCATTTATTTCCCCAGTCTTGCTGGATCTTTCTTAAACTGGAGTTATGTCATAACCCCAAAATTCAGGAGTGCAGTAAAGATGCAGCATTTTCCATAAAATGTTATAGAATCACAGAGTCACCTTGGGTTGGAAAACAACAAGTTTTAGAATAAAACCCAAAGCAGTTCCTGCACAAAGCCTTGGTCTTTTGGTTTAGTGCTGGACGAAGGAGACCTGGGAGCTCGGCATCGCTGGGAGGCTTCTCGTGGCCACGGAGATACACGGGAGAGAGAAAGCTGAGACAAAGCTGGGGAGATTTTCCTACTGATCGTATTTGCTCTGTATAGGAGGAATAAGGGCAAACCCGTGCATTTGTCCGGAACACCCAGAGCCTCGTGGGGAGAAGGAATAATTGTGTTTGAAAAGGTCAGGGCGAGAGTGCACATGCAGAATGCCAGGGAGGGGCTGGGCGGGATGGAGGCCGTGTGGGACGGAGGCCGTGAGGAATGGAGGCTGTGCTGGCCGCTCTGTGACAGGGAAAGCTGAGCACACAAAGGCACGGTCCCAGGCAGAGCTGGATGTGTCATTCAGCTGGAATAACGTGACTCGCCAGGGCACACACACCGGCCTGGCCAGGGACAGGGACAGAGCCTGTGGGCCGGGCAGTGCCATGGGCACGGCACAGCAGGACAGGGCTCGGTCCCTGCTCCATCTCACCCACCTGTGGGGTCTCTGCAGTGGAGACTCTTCCCTGCCCACGGCGAGCTGATGTTATTTCATCCAAGCAAGAACACAGATAATTTCAAAGAAAAATAGTATTAGATATCAGGGTGGGTAACTTTGTGTTAAAAATAAAACTTTTCTTTTCTCTGTTCGTCAGGTATTTAATGAGAACAGTCCACAGAATCCTACAATCATTGCACCCTAATCCATCTTCCAGCCATCAGTGGTGCTTCTTTGTGAGAGGGGATAAAAGAGGTTTCAAAGATGGTGATGCCCTGGGATCCTCAGTCAGACCTGACTGCCACAGACCCGGAGCAGAAAGCGGTGCACAGGGAAGAGAGTTTTCCCCAGTGTTTATTAAGTAGATTTTCTCATCTGACTATGAATGGTTAAAATTAGAATCACAGAGGTGGCGATCCAAGGCTGGGCGGCGTTTGCAGTGTCTCACCCATCACTGAGCGAACCCGGAGCAGGCTGTGGCACTCAAAGCTTTGCCTGCAAAGTCTGGATGGGTTTTGTGTGACACGTATGGGGGGACTGTGGCTGAGCATGAATTTACTGGAGGCACCCTTACTAGCAGAGTTTCACTGGATGCGGGAATTGGAGATGAACGTAGGGCTCGTCTCGTGCACGTTCGCACTGAAATGAGTTCGGGATTCCAGCACAGCCACACATTCCATTGCTGAACCCGCACGGCTCCCATCTCCAGTAATAGACTTGACTGGATAATTGCAGACACTCCTTAGCATTGCACCCAGCATAAATTAAATTAAAGTGAGTCAGAGCTGCTCTGCAGGCTGGGAATGGCAGCTACGGCTGGAGAGCGGAGCCGGGGGGCTCTGCAGGAAACGTGGAGCCCCATGCCCCACACATCTGCCTGTCCTTGCTGCCCTCCTGCCCAGGCACGCTGGCTGCCAGCCTGAGGAGAACAATTGTGAAATGGCTTTTTGCAAAATTTTTGGTAAAATCTTTTTGTAGAATCTTTAGCTCTTTTTTCAATACAAAATGTATTTATTATACAAAATATTATGATATAAAAATTATTTATTAATCAATACAACATTTAATACAGAGAGAAATTAACAGAAAAGATAGAGAGCAAAACCCAAAATTAATGTCTTGCACCACGTCAAGGGGCTACTGAATTTTTTTCTTCTAGGAAACTGCTACATTCCATGCAAAAGACTGGTGAAGCTAAATATAAAGATCCTTTAAATACTTTCAGCATTTGTTAACTGAAGATGTTCCTCTTTTATTTAAAATGCATTTTTTCATAAAGATAAAGGCTGAGCTGAGAAACAAAACAGGTATTTTTGATTTCTGGATATAAATATTTGGTTGGCTCATTCCTGGCCCCCGAGAGGCTGAGAGAGAGCCCACGCTGAGGCTGTGCAGGGGCAAGGACACAGAGTGAGGGAGAGAGAGGGCAGCAGGACCCGTGCTGGGGTGACTGGAATGTCAGGGATCTCCCCCAGGACCCAACACTCAGTTCCCATTTCCATGGGAGCTGCTGCCCCCAGGTCAGTGCCGGCCCGTGCCAGCCTGGGATGGGATTCAGCCCTTTGCAGTCTGGAGCAGAGATTCGGCCCGTGCCAACCTGGTGTGGGATTCAGCTGTGCCAGCCTGGAGCAGAGATTCAGCCCTTTGCAGCCTGGAGCAGGGATTCAGCCATGCCAGCCTGGTGTGGGATTCAGCCCGTGCCAGCCTGGTGTGGGATTCAGCCCTTTGCAGCCCAGAGCAGGGATTCAGCCGTGCCAACCTGGTGTGGGATTCAGCCCTGCCAGCCTGGTGTGGGATTCAGGGCTCACTCAGGTGGTGCAGCACAGAAAGCTTCGCTCACTGGGATGGGCCAGAGGTGCAGAGCAGAGACTGGTGGGACACGAAATGCTGCAGAGCCTGCACAGGCTCCACACGTGCCACTTTGAATGAATGCAGTTAAAAGTGAAGGCATCAGCCAGGGCATTGCTGAGGTCTCTTCCTGTCGCGTGTAAAAACTCCCCCATCCCCCTCGTGCTGGTTCAGTTCACCAGGCAGGTGGATTCGAAGGCGGCTGCTCGCAGCAATCACCGTGGGGCTGCTGCACGAGGGTCAGGCTTTACTCAGAGATTTCCAGTTCTCTTTCCTTTGCAAACAAATCAGAGCTGAAGTAGGACAGAAGCCTCCAGCACCCTCAGCCCCTCCACTCCCAGCCGTGGGGCTCTCCTGGAGCTGGGGACAGACTGGACCCAGCCAGCTGCACTAGAGGGAATGCCCTTGCACACGGAAAATGTGTTTTGTGCAGCGAGGTGTTCGGAGGAGGATGAGGATGGGGCTGAGCCCCGCGGGGCAACCCCACTCCTGGTGGGCTGGGAGCGTCCACTCCGCTGTGCACCAGAGTTGTCGTGAAGGGAGTTTTCTTTGCACTGATTTTAGGAATTTATTTTTCTCGCTGAGGTGTTGTGGGAAAGGGAATGTCGGGTTCAGACACACCGTGAGGGAGCTCAGCGTGCGGCGGTGCCAGCAGCCGCCGGCCGCGGCATCAGCAGCGCCCGCTCGAGGGGCGTGAGGGCACGGACTGTGCCCTGCCAGGCCCTGTCTGACACCCTCTCTGTCACCCTCAGCCCTGGAATGGGCATTGCCAGCTGCCTCTCTATCATCTCACTGTCCTGTTCCTTCTTTTGCTTCGTCACCGGTGAATTTCCGTGTCTGCTATGCCACGGAAAAACGGCATTTTCCTACCTTGCTGCCACTGTTTATGCTTTTCTCACTCTATTTTTAATCAGGGCAGCCTCTGGTTTCATTGTTATGCAGAGGACACGCCAGTGTCTGGCTGCTCCCTCAGATTCCCTGAACACGATATCCACGACTGATTGGTGTTTTCTAATACTCTGCATAATGGAGCCTTCCCAAAATACACATCTCTCCTTGATTTCTCTATCGAGGCTCTGTAATTTGACTTCTTTCACGTCTTTGGCTCCTGATGAGGAAGTCGCCCTGTCCCCCGTGCCTGCCGGGAATGCCGATTCCCCCCCACACCCGGGTCCTGCCCAGCACAGCTCCCACCCCACCGGCACCGGCTCCGCTGCTCAGGGAGCTCACACTGCTGGAGAAATTAAATAACTGAAATGGCTCCAGCAAATCTCAGAAATAATACATCTGGCAGTGCCTGAAAGGGCACGAACAGAGTAACACGTACACCCGCAGCCTCTGTAATTAATCGTTACGGCTCGCTTTGCTCCTGTGTCGGAGCTCGGTTAAAATCCTGCTCCGTGCAGCCTCAGGAGGCTCAATCAGCCCAGGGAGTAACTCGTGGTACCGTCTAATTGAATTCCCTCGTGGGGGGAGCTGCAGGGGCAGGCAGGCTCCGGGATCCCTGCAGGCTCAGCAGCCAGCCCAGCTCTCTCCGGAGCCGGCACTGCCCTTCCCGTACCGATCCCCTGCTCATCGGGCACCGTCAGCGCGAGCTTTCCAGAGATCCCCGAAGCACCACGTCTCTGTTCCGTGCCGGGTTTCGAGGAGCTTTTATCTCTCCAGCAGTTCCCGTGTGGGTTTCCCGGGTCCTTGCCTCCCGGATCACAGCCCGCCCCGAGGTCAGCCCTGTGAGGGGACGCTTCCTGTGGCGGTGGCGTTTGGGGACATTCTGGGTGATGTCCTGTGGCGGGGCTGCAGCCGTCGGGAGCCCTCCCTGTCCCGCTGTCTCTGCACCAGGGACACGCTCAGGTCCCGACAAGCTCCTGGTACACACTCCTAAGAGAAGGTGTGATAAAAATAGAAATCAACCTCTCCATGTCCCCTCTGAGGGCCAGGAGTGGTGTCCAGAGGCAGCACAGGGAGATGCAGCAGGAGAAGGGAGATAAAGGCATGTATCCAGGGCTTGGCCAGCTGCTCCTCTGTGACAGGGATCCCCTGCATCCCCGAGGGTTTCTGGCACATCTGTCTGGAGAGAGGGAGCTGGCCACTGTTCACATCTGGAACCTGCAGTGAGCAGGTGCTGGATTCTGACTGGCAGCACAGTCTGAAAACTTAGCTGCATTTTAAACAGGCTGGAAGTGCTTATTTCTCCTGAAGCGGTGCATGTCTGCTGCATTCAGACATCACTTCTTTCCTATTCTGATATATATGAGTGTACACCATGGCCCAGTCTGGGAGGGCAGCTCTAAAGGCTGTATTTCATACATTTGTACAATTCTACATTTGCAGCTTGGAAAACGTAGGAGTACACAGGCACACAGAGGCACAGAGACGTAGAGACACAGAGACACGGACACGCAGACGGGTGTCCCCTCTGGGTACCTGTGCACACACCACCATGTGCAGCCTCCCCATCTGCTGCTTCCTCTGGGCCATGTCCAGGATTTCAGGTGAGACACCATCCCAGCACTAATGATGTTGTCTCAGAAAGCTTCAGCTCCTCAGAACATGCCTTGCAGGTGTCTCGCTGCAGTGTTTGTGCCCTGTGCTGGAGACAGGACCTGTCCATCCACATGCTCCCACGTCCTGTGCCACACCTGTCACATCTCAGGTGTGGGAGTGACGGGCAGCAGGCAGCAGAGGGGCCGGAGGTGGCAGCAGGGTGGCACGGCAGCAGGGTGACACGGTGGCAGGGTGGTAGGGTGGCAGGGTGGCAGGGTGACACGGCGGCAGGGTGACACTGTGGCAGGGTGGCACAGCGGCAGGGTGGCACGAAGGCAGANAGCAGCAGGGTGGCAGGGTGGCACAGTCCCTGTCTGTGGTGACACCGACGCTGGCTGCAGGAGCACGGGCAGGCGGCGTCGGGCGGCTCCTCAGCAGTGACAGCTTTGCTGCAGGGCTCGGCCAGACTTTGCTGCTGTGCTGCTCTCGGCTTTGAGGTAACTCCCAGAGGGCCTTCAGGACTAAGGAACTCGACACCACCAGCCCCTGCACCAGGGAGGGTGCCATTCACACCCTGATGTCCCCACCTGAGACAACTGCCGGCTCCTCCAGCCTGGCAGCACAGACACTGGCACCAATCCCTGGCTGTAATTATATTCCCTGGACTCACTTTTCCTTGCTAATACAGCCATCTCTTCCCCTTTCTCCCTTAATAAGGTTGTTTGCTTCCTTGGCAAGGACACTGTCATCTGTATGTTGGTGCCACATCCTGCACCTCCTGGTTCCTCACTCCAATTTTAAGATGAATTATCTCTCCTTCGCAGGGCTGTCATCAGCATGGCTTTGAAGAACCCGTTAGTGGCAGCACGAGGCTGCAGTGGGGCAGCCTAGCCCAAAAAGACATGTTTATCTTTATTATCTCGCTCCTATCTCTTCATTAACTTTGAGATATCTTCATGTTCCAAGGGTAGCTGTTGTCACATCTGGTGAGCATTGGTATTAATCTTCCCTTGTGCCTCTGCCTGGGATCCCTCTGCCCTGTGGCTTCCTCTGAGGTTTCCTGGCATTCCTGTAATCAGGTCAATATTGCAGTTCTGCATAAACAAACAAGTAATTTTTCCTATGAATCCTCATGAATTTATAATGATGGAAATTCTTCTCTTTTATATGCACGGTTATTCCCTGACCTGTTATTCCACATTTCTGATGTATAGCAGGAAGGGTCAGAACAGTTGTACATAATTTAATCTCTTCTCCCATTACATTAACATTTGCCTCTCATTGAGAAACGTCCAGCTCACTTTTGATGGTGATGACATGATGACAGCCCAACAGGGCCACCTGTGCTGGCAGGGCTGTGCAGAGGGAAGGAGGGAATGAGATGTGGCTCTGGTTTTCCTCTGTGGTGGGGGCAGTGGAAGCCATGTGGGGATGATCCCGAGTCCATTCCCTGCCTGGGCTGGGCACCACATTGCTCCCAAATGCTCCAGGTGCTCAGGAGCCAGGAGAGAGGAGACACGGGGGAGCCTGGAGAAGAGAACCAGGATGCCCAGAGCCACCGGCAATGGCACAGCCCCCAGAGCCCTCCCGCTGGGAGGGGCAGGGGATGCTGGGGGGAGCGAGTGTCAGGGCAAAGCTTTCATCCCCCACGACTGGAATCAGCTCCAGCTTCCACATCCAGGGCAGTGGCTGCTTTCCCCGTTGCCTGCAGGGATGAGCACTGCAGAAAGCAGCAGTGGGCCCTGTGTGCTCTGCACCATCCACCCTGAGACAACGCCTGCTCCATCCCTCGTCCGCTGCCAGGGCTCAGGCCTGTCCTCAGCGACTTATCAGTGAGGGGAGGAAGATAAAGGTTCCCTTCAGTCCCTCCTGGAGTGACACACACGGCAGGTGTTCAGTGGTGGCTGTGGTGCCAGAGCTGTCTCTTGGGGGTGCTTTTCCTAACCTGAAGGAACTGAGCCAAACCAAACCAAGCTGCAGCTACAGGATGGAAACTCACAGATGATGGAAGGTGGCTCCCAGCTCCCCCGGTTTGGCTCACTGAGGAACTTCTTTTGCACTAAATGTGGTGTGGGTTATCTGGGATAAGATCTGTGCCAGCTTGCTGCTGGGAGGGGCCTGAGGGAGACCCACCAGCTCCTCTGGTGCCCACAGGATCTTCTGCTCAATGTTCCCTAACCTGCTGGTGATTTGACACCTTTGATTTCGGGAGCTCCAGGCTCTCCCAGCCCTTCTCCCTTTGCACTCCAGGGCTGACAGAAAGCCGAGTCACTCCCAGAGCCAAGCCAGGACGTGAAGCTTTACCCAACTGCTATGGACAAGCCTGTCTGCTTCCCCTGCGACAATCCACATCCTTGTCCAATACCACCACCACGTATGGTGAGAAGAGGGCATGTTCCTGCAGGATGAGACAAACGTGGAGCTGCGCAATTGGAACTGTTTAGTTTTCTGGTTTTGTTTCGTCTTGTTTTTACAAACACACTTCTCTCTTTTTTTTGCCAGTCAGCCAATCCAGTGCCACTGCTGCTCTTATCTGTGCCCTGAGCAGGATGAGTCAGTGCTTGTGACACACGAGTGTGTGCTGGTATCTACATCACATCCCTGACAGCTCCCACAGGTGCATTCCGGGGTTTATGTCCTCAGTGAACACGGAGCCAACAGGCTCTGTATCTTTAAAGAGCCAAACTGAGTCACAATTTCCACTGCTGCCCTTTTGGAGGCATCCAAAATGATTATTGTATGATTTTTAAGCAAGGACTGATGGCAGCAATTTATCAACCACTTCCTGATTTCTAACACAGTTTTAATCTCACGAGAGCACAGGAGTGGGGTTTGGGAGCAGCAGTTTCAAGCAGTCAGGGATTACATGGCCCACGGTGTTGTACTAGAAAACACAAACTTGGAGCAAGAGAAGGTACAACTCTGATCCTTTGTGTGTTTTATCACATTAACTCCCTCTGGATCAGGGAGACCTGGAATTTGTCATTTATTTCTTTTTTATGTGATACCATCCCTTTAAAGGATAAACACAATTTAAATAACAAGTGTGTGCCAGGTAACACGACTGCCAGGCAAGCCGCTGCACTCTCCACATGGTGCTCACAAGGTGAGTTTTTAGGCTTGATCCATCTCCATCACAGGTGGAGGAGAACTTCCTTTTGTGAAGCACAGGATGGCAGTTCCCACAGGGCAGGGAATGCCTGGAGAACATCCACAGGGCTGGGGAGACCCAGCAGGTCTGAGCAGTAAAACCAGCAGTTAAAACCTCACCAGAGCAGCACTTTACTGGTCCTTGCCTGTGCAGCGGCAGGAGCCCCATTACTGTCCCACAGCTGTCCCCAGGCTGTCCCCGGGCTGTCCCAGGGCTGTCCCACAGCTGTCCCACAGCTGTCCCAGGGCTGTCCCACAGCTGTCCCCAGGCTGTCCCAGGACTGTCCCAGGGCTATCCCACAGCTGCCCATTGCTGTCCACGGCTGTCCCAGGACTGTCCCACGGCTGTCCCAGGGCTGTCGGCTGTCCCACGGCTGTCCCAGGGCTGTCCCACGGCTGTCCCACGGACGGGTGGACGTCACTTCTGAGCTCATGAGGCCGAGACACCCTGCAGGGCCCCCCCGTTCTCCCGAGACCGGCGCGGGGAGCCGGGACACCTCTCCGGCGCTGCCGGCTGTGCTGGCAGAGGTGACCCCACCGCAGGACGGGGCCCGGAGCGCTGGCGGGGACACCGTGTCTCTGCTGTCGGAGGTCTCTCCGCAGTGTTTTATTCACGCACTCACACAAGCCCGGCTGCCCCGAGGGCCGTCCGCCGCTGCGGCGAGGCTGCTCGGGCAGGCAGGGCTGTCACGGCCGCGAACATCATCCCTGCACCCCTGGCTGCGTCTCCCTCCTCCTCCCCTGCCCTCCCGTCCCTGTGTGCTCCCACAGCCACGCGTGTCCCTGCTCCGGTGACCATCCTGTCTCCGAGAAGCCTGAACTAACTGTGCGTGATCAGGAACTTGCTGTACTGGCTGTAGCGTGCGGAATAATTGCCACAGCCCAGGAGGGAAGATGACCTTGTAAATAAATGAAACCCTGAGGCCGCAGACTCTGTTGCTGTGTGTGTGAACAGGGCTCCTCCCAGAGCAGGGCAGGTGCAGAACCGCGGGGTGAGGCGTCTTCCTTCCCCGGACCTGGCGAAGATCCATGAGCCTGCTGGCTGGGGGAAACCACTCCGGTGATCTTCAGATGGACTGTGCGGATCCCCAGGGCTCGCTTGGCTTTGAGGTTTGCTCGGAGCTATTAAAGGTTGGGTTCTGCCATTTCTGTGTTATGGAATAGCTGTAAAGTGAAGGAAGGAGAGAAGCGAGTTGTGGGAGCAGCCCCTTTGCTTCCCATGGAGGAAAAAAGACTTTAAATTCCCAGTAACTTGTTCAGGCACAAAAGTCACTTTTTTAATTGACTCTTGAAAACTCAGTTTGCTGTGCACATCTGTGCTTAGGTTCCAAACCAGTCACTCTTCTCTTCCTTCTCCCTCTGCCCCCCAAAAAGAACCAACCCACAGTTGCACTGTGCCCGTGGAGTGGTAGGGAGGATGTGAGATTTTGTTCTGAAAAGGAGCCACTTCTCTCTCTGGCGCCAGGAATTTTTGGGAGGCATCTCCAGCCCCAGAGCACTTCAGAGAGTGGCCAGAGCCAGGGAGGGGACGTGGTGCTGCATTCCCATGGGATTGAGGGTGGGATCCTCTCGGCAGGAGCACCCCCAGAACCAGCCCTGCTCCTGAGATGCTCTCCCTCAGGATTAAACCATTCCATCTGCTCAGAGCAGCCTGGCTGCTCCCCACAGGGGAAGACACATTCTGAGCACCCTGGGACAGTGCAAGGTGTCCCTGCCCATGGCAGGGGGTGGAATGAGATGGGCTTTAAGGTCGCTTCCAACCCAATCATTCCACGATTCCATGATTTTTGCGTGTCGTTCACCAGAGCTGGGACAAAACCCTCCTGCTGTTCCCAGGCTGAGCAAATCCTTTACACTCACAACTCTTCCTGCTCCCATCTTTTCTCTGAGTTTGCTGATGGAGGTGAGTAAGAAGCAGTGAAGGAAATATGCAAAAAATGAAGTGATGATGAGTGAAACTTCTTTTTCATAATTAAAAGCGTGACATGGAAATGTGAAATGTCAAAAGGATCAACTTCAAAGCTGTATGAAATGAAACCCTCACTTTGATTCCAATATTGCTTTATAGAGAGAGACATAAGAAAAAGAGCTTTCTGTGTAAATATTAGAATTACAAATCACAACTTTCATGATTAAAATCATACTTTGAGTAGTAAAAAAAAAAATTCATAAATCTTCGCAACTGGCAGAAGAGCAGAAAAGATGGATTTTCTTGTTGCATCATGATATTGGCAAGTGGCACATGGAGCTTCTCAGCCTCACCCCTTCCCTTCGGACACAGCTGTGGCTGGTGAAGGTCTGCCTGCTGCACCCTTCCTGCACGAGGGATGCCCCCAGGGCACCCAGCTCCTCTGGCTGAACCCCTCCTGCACAAGGGACAGGTGTCCTGGGACACACAGACCCTCCTACATCCCACTCTTCCCCCTGCAGTTCAGAATTTCCCTTCTGTTGCTGGGGCACACGTGCCTGCCATGCCTTGGTTTTCCTTTATTCATGTTATATCCTGACTCCTGAATTCTGAGGCTCTAAAACGCTGTGGGGTTTTTATTTATTTCGAGGTTGCAACAAGCCACACCAGAACTGTGAGACTGCTCTGCTGTGACCCCGTCCAGCCCTGACACAGGTCTGGGTCTGTCGCCTCCCCCGTCCCCGCTGGACGATGCTTTTCCAGGTGCCAGGGAGCATTTCTGGTCCCTGTGTGCCCTGTGGCCCCGGGCTGTGACTGCCACAGGCACCCCTGGGTCCAGCCAGGCTGGTTGTATCTGCAGTCCCGTCGTGAACACATTTCTGCTGCTTCTCTGGAATGCACTCTGATCTTCCAAGGAAGACGAAGCCAATTAATTTTAAAGAAGCTCCAGCCAGGGGTTTACCTCCAAGAGGCTAAAGCAGCGAAACCTGCTGAGTATATTCCGGAGGAGAAACCCCCAATCCTCACACACGGATGGCAGCAGCATCAGCACCTGCCTGCAGCTCAACCAGACGCTTGGGAGGCTTCAGTCCTTTGACTGAGGGGATTTTCTTGGAAAACTGGGCATTAATTGAGGCACACCATGATTGCAAACCAGGACACATGCCCGCACTAATCTTTTGAAATCCTCACAGCGTTGTTGAGCCCTCCGTGCCCATGGCTGAGCTGCAACATAGGCAAAATGCTAAAGATCCCTTGGGTTTATGGAAAGAATTTTCCATCACTCCTGTGTCTGCTCTGAGAAAATTAACTCCTAGGCTAATGGTTAATCCAAACAACCAGAACTTTGATTCTTCTGCTGCTTCCACACAACAAAGGAACAAACAAATGAGTTTGTCTCTCTTTTGCTTCCTCTGTCTTGAAAATCCTTGTGACTCTTGGGGTTTGGGTTGGTATTTTTTTAATAACAAAGCACTATAAGCTTTCCACATTTAATGGAAAAACTTCACATTTGGGTGTTTTGTTTATTTGCTTAGTTGGAATTCTGGTTCCTCTGGATCCAGACTTTTGTGGTCCCCATGTCCCACCCCCCAAGTCTGAACCCTGCCACCCCTCCTGGCATTGCTGGGGCTTCTGCCCCAACCCAATCCAGAATGGTTTGGGTTGGAAGAGATCTTAAAGACCATCTTGTCCCACCCCTGCCGTGGGCAGGGACACCTTCCTCTATCCCAGGCTGCTCCAAGCCCTGTCCAGCCTGGCCAGGAACATTTGCAAGCAGTTCAGCTGCATTACCTTGCTGGGGGATGTAACTTCCATGGGAAAAGATCCCAAGCCCTTTGATTGCAAGGAAATAACACCTGCAGCTCTTCCTGACACACCTCCTGGCTCTGCCCATGCCTCAGCTTTGAATGAAGAAGATGTTTGAGGTAGAACACCTTGCCCGAACCTTTCCTCAGAGAATCCCGGAGTGGTTTGGGTAGGAAGTGACCTGAAGGCTCATCTCATTCCAACCCTGCCACATGTTACCTGTGCAGGTGTGTTACCTGTACAGGGAGTGTGTCACTTGTGCAGGACGTGTGCTACCTGAGCAGGAAGTGTGTTACCTGTGTAGGATGTGTGTTACCTGTGCAGGTGTGTTACCTGTACAGGGAGTGTGTCACTTGTGCAGGACGTGTGCTACCTGAGCAGGAAGTGTGTTACCTGTGTAGGATGTGTGTTACCTGTGCAGGTGTGTTACCTGTGCAGGTGTTACCTGTGCAGGACGTGTGTTACCTGTGCACTAGGTGTGTTACCTGTGCAGGATGTGTGTTATCTGTGCAGGAGGTGTGTTACCTGTGCAGGTGTGTTACCTGTGCAAGGTGTGTTACCTGTGCACTAGGTGTGTTACCTGTGCAGGACGTGTGTTACCTGTGCAGGTGTGTTACCTGTGCAGGAAGTGTGTTACCTGTGCAGGGGGTGTGTTACCTGTGCAGGACGTGTGTTACCTGTGCAGGACTGAGCACTGTCCTGGCAGGTATTTCTGTTCAAACGCTGCAGGGAATGATCCTGGTTTCTCCCTGGAGCTGGTGGGCAGCCCCTGCCACGGTGCCTCCTGAGCCGCTGCTGCGTTACCTCTCTGGGAGCAGGTAGATGAACACAGGGATATTTTTAGAGCCTGCTCATTTCTTAATATCCTGATTCTATACTGAGCACATTCTGGGGGGACTTTTGTTTCACTTATTGCCTAAAACGAGATGCAGGTCAGGATGTAAGGCCACACCTCTGTCCAAGCAGAACAAGGATTAACATCATCTGTGTAAAAACATACTGAAATAGTTACATCTGATTTCCGTTTGCTGCTTTCCACATTGGTTGCTGATCCATGTTTTGTGCAGATGAGATCACAGCTCTCTGTTCACAGGCTCCTCAGGTTTTTGGAATGCTCGTATCAGGAGGATGCAGCACATCCTTCCCCTGCCTGTGACCTGCTCACACTCCTGTACGCAGAGAAAAACTAATTGCTGGCAGATTTAGAATAGCAAATGTGAAGATAAATTGAAAATTAGAGCTTCTTAGTCAGCAGAACACAATTATTTCAGAATGGATTATTTTCAGCCTTTCTATTCATTCTGAATTCCATGGAAGGTGTCACTGTGGTTGGTTATAAATGAGCACTGCGGTCACCTCACCAAGTGGAAGATGAATGGCGTCACATGTATTTAAAATTCATCACTTTTATCCAATCTGAGGCACAGAGGTTTACAATATCTCAGAAGAAAAATTAAAAATTACTCTCTAGAGCCTTGAATAAAATTCTCTAAATTATTTTCTCAGTGCAAAGAATTAATTTGTGTGGCTGAGGGTGAAGGGTGAACATTGATGTCCTGTCAGTGGCTGGAGCAGGAGGGTGCCCCTCGAGCTCAGGGATGTTGCTGTGTAGGGGCACAAAGAACCACCACCTTTTCATTCCACTGCTCCATGGCCACTGCCTTGAGGACAAAATCCCCTTTTCTCACCTGTGGTTGTTGTTAAAATCTCTGTCTGGCCCTGCAGAGCATCTGGAGGTTTGTTTGCTTTCAGAGGCTCATCAGGTGTGGGGGCTGGACCAGGCTCCGTGCAGGGCTGTGTCCTGGCTGGGATGAGCTCACTGGAGCACGAGTTCTGGGCTGGGGGATCCTCAGCCTCTGAGCAGGGGAGGCTCCCACCTGGCTCAGCCCATCCCACCACCTCTGCCATGGCCAGACCACGCTGGAGCTTCCCTTGTGGCCTCGGAACTGAGCTTGTCCCAGCAGCGAGTGACAGGGTGAGAGGAAACGGCCTCAAGTTCACCAGAGAACATTTTCATTGAATGTTAGGAATTTTTTTTCACAAAAAGGGTTGTCTAGCTCTGGCACAGACTGCCCAGGGCAGTGGTGGAGACACCATCCCTAGGAGTAATTAGAAAATATGTAGATATGGCACTTGAGGACATAATTTAGTGGTGAACATGGTGGTGGTTGGACTTGATGACCTGGACTTTCCAACCTTAATGATTCTGTGATTTTGTAAATAACTCACTACAGGACACAAGTAAAATCCCTCTTCACTTCAAGACCATTTTTAAAAAACATCCCTTGCTGTAAGCCACAGTCCATTAAATGTTGTCAATTTCCTGATCAAATATTGTCAGGAGAAACAGAATTCCCAAACACCAGATTATTTCTCAAGGGAATGAAGTGAAAACTGCTGTTAACACTTCTCTGTCTGGGCTGCTGGGAGGGAAACAATCAGGACGGCTGCTTTTAGCCTTCCCCTTTGCAGCAGCCCGAGGAGATCGTCCTGGCTCTCAGGTGTAAAATCGTGCCCCGGGGGTCTCCGTGCCCGGGCTGTTCCATGGCTGCACACGGGAGCACAGCCGGGGTCCCGGGCTCTGGTGTTCCTCTGCCTGCCGGGCTCCAGGGCTGGCAGCCACACAGCCCAGGATGTTCTGCTGCTGCCTGTGCTGCTGCCCGGGCAGGATCCGCTCTGGTGCCCCGTTCCGTACCCATGGCGATGCTGGAGCAGGGTGAGGGAGGGACAGCCCCGGGAGCAGTGTGCCGTGAGGGGCTCATGTTCCTGTTCCTGATGGTTTGGCTGGGACAAAATGGCATTTGTTTGTTGGCTGGGACAAGCACTTCTGTAGCTGATATGGGGAGATGGGTGAGCAACAGGAGGCTGGGATGGGAAGAAGATAATGTCAGGGAATGGAGCCGGGGGAGATTTTTGTCTCAGCTAGTTGTTTTACTAGGCTTTGGTTTGGGCTGCTAATGCTCCTTCTGGGCTCATAAATTCGTGGGACCAAATCAGAAAAGATCAGTTCAGTGTGGTGCTCAGGGCCAAACGCCCTCTCCTGCTTATAGCATCCAGGCATCCATCCATCTATCCATCCATCCATCCATCCGTCCGTCCGTCCGTCCACCCATCCACCCATCCATCCATTCATCCATCCATCCATCCATCCATCCATCCATCCATCCATCCATCCATCCATCCATCCATCCATCCATCCATCCCTCCATCCATCCCTGCAGGCTGGGCTGGACCTCTCCAGGCATGTCTCCACTGACACCTGCCTATGCCACCTGATTTCAGTGCTCCCAAGCTCTGCTGCCCCTGCCCTGTTCCCAGTGCAGCCCTTTCCCCACATGTCCCTTTGGTGGGTCCTTTGCCTGGGAAAGGCCCCAGACCACCACTTCAAGCCTGGGGAGGATCCTTCCAGCTCCACTTGGGAATCTGGGGCAGATCTGGGGGGATTTTCCACGGGGGAACAAAACTTATCTGGAAAGTGAACTCAAGGTAGAGAAACTCTCTGGCTCTCTTTAAAATTGTCTCAGGCTGGAATTCATCAGGATCCTTCCATCACTTTTTGAACCTCTCCCACCTCCTTGAGATCAGGCGATTATCCAGGAACTGAGTGTAGTTTTTGGTACTTTAGAGACTCCATGGTCTGGATACAAAGGCAAGTTTGTAATAAAAATCTGCATTTAGTGAGCTCAGGCAAATGTTGCTCTCAGGTGTACCCAGCTCGGTAATTTGTCGTTTTAAAGATACAATATAAACGACAAGATTAATGCACATGTATCTAAAAACCTGCCTGAAAGCAGGGAGGGAGGAGCTGGCATGCGGGTATTCGATGTGCCTTAATGAGCTCCTTCCAAATGCAGAGCAAATGGCTATTCCTGAAGTCAGACCCAGAAAAGTGCGGGACACGGGTTTGGAGAGGATGGATTTAAGGAGCCAGTATAATGTTTATTGGCACAATCAACTCTAACCTCATCACCACGATGTTTGCATTTACCTGTCTCTCAGGGTGCTGCCCTGTACCGGTGGCAGTTTCCCTCCAGCAGGGGAGCGTTCCTCCCCCGGAGCTGTGCCTCTGCATCCTGCCATCTCCCGTCAGCTGGCATCATCGTGTCTCCTCCACACCCCACTGGGGCCAAGGCTGGAGCTATTGGGGAAGTCCCCATGTCACCACTGGCCTCCCTGAGCCCTTTCTGCTGGATGCTGGTGAGACACCTGGGCTGTTGCAGGGCCTCAGGTGGTGCTCAGCACACCTGAGACAACATCCAAGTCCCAGCCCAGCTTTGCTGGAATGGGAAAAATATGGGACAGGCTTAAAGACCAGATGAAGACTTTTTTCTTAAAAAATAATGCAAACAATAAACTTGTCTGTTGATTCTAGAAATATCCAGGGACTCCTTCAGTTGTTACATATATTTGAATGGCTTTTGACCACTTGAGCTCACACCTGCTGTTTATGGACATGTCTGAAGTGGAATGGCCATTCCTAACTCGTGCACATCCCACAGCTCCCTGACAGGAGGGTGGAGCCAGGTGTGTGTTGGTCTCTTGTCCAGGTAACAAAAAACAGGACAAGAGGAAGTGGCCTCAGGTTGCACCAGGGGAGGTTTAGGTGGCATATTTGGAAAATTGTTTTCACAGAAAAGGTTGTCAAGCATTGGCAGGGGCTGCCCAGGACAGTAGTGGAGTCACCATCCCAGGAAGTGACCAAGACATGGCTGGACGTGGCTCTCGAGGACGTGGCTCACTGGTGAACACAGTGCCATGGTGGGTTCATGGTTGGACTCGGTGACCTTAACAACCATGACAATTCCATGATTCCATGGCTCTGTCCATGCCTGGCCATCTCTGCTGCTGGGAGGGACAGGGGTGTGCAGGGGAGGCCGTGGGCCATGGACACCCCACCCAAGGGGTGCTGGTGTCTGAGGGGTGTGCAGGGGAGGCCGTGGGCCATGGACACCCCACCCAAGAGGTGCTGGGGCTGCTGCGGGCAGCGCTCCCCTCCCCAGAGCCTCACCCCAGGGAGCAACTCTGGAACCCTTCCCTTTGGTCTCCTCAGAACTCTGCCATGGACACAGCCACTGCTCATTGGGGCAGCTGGCACTGCCCAGACACCTGGAGGGCATCGCCTGGTGGCCAGGGACTGCTGGCTGAAGGGATGGAGCACTCGCTGGCCCCTGGTGGCCAGGGACTGTTGGAAGCGGGGATGGAGCACTCGCTGGCCCAGGAAAGGCAAAGCATTTTGCAAGAGCAGGGCTTTTGAGGCTAAATCAGCCATTTGATCATCCATGAAGAATAAAGGCTTGTTTCTTGGTTGCTGGCTGCTCTGCCAAGAGGGAAAAACAAACAAACAACAAATGAGCTCATTATTTTCTGCTGTGCTCTCGGAGATGAGCCATCGCTGGCTTCAGAGGGGATAAAACGCCCGCAGGGATGCACTGCTTCTTCCAGGAGGGCTCTTCTCTCCTAATCTTTTATTTGTGCTGGGTCCAAAAGTGTTGGTAACAATCAGTGTTGCCTGAGAAGTGCAACAAAGAAAGAGAATATGGCACTGGGAGAATCTGGGGGAAAAGAGAAGAAGGGAAATTATCTGCCTCCTGTTCGGCTGTGCATTTGTCTCCATTCACAGGGACAGGAAAACTTGAGCGCATCCCTCTCCTTGCATTACAGTTGGATTTGGAAAGGCAATAGGTTGTGTCTGAGTAAAGGACAGCTCTCTGAGTGGAATAGGATTAAAAAGGGCTGAATGCAAGGGATGCTTAAAGAAGGATTTTCTGGACTCGTGAGGAAGCTCTCATTAAGTTGTATATAAACAGAAATACAGTTTCATTAACTAATACCAAACATATAAATACAAATAGGCATCAGAAAGTAAAAGTCAATGTGTCCTGTTTCATTAACTTACACCTGTGTGCTCAGCACTGCCTCGGAGGTGTTAAATTTGAGTCTAATTAACATAAATTGAATGTTAGCACAGGCTTCAGTGGAGACACAATTTCACCTTCTGTGCACAACCCAATTAGTTTGTGGATCTTTTTGTCCTGAATGCATGTAATTATTTGGAGTATATCTATATTTTTATTTTCCAAACCCTCCCATGGCTCTCAGGTTTGTGTTTAATTATGGATTATGTGGAAGAGCAGTTCTACTAATTAAACTCTGTTTTTATTTTAAATGAACTGTTAGATTATTTGTTCAGTGACCCCCAGTCCTTAGGATGGAGAAACAATAAACAGTTGTTCCCCAGTCATTATTTTTCATGTCATTCATCCTGGCTTTTTGGCATCAGATATGAAAACCCAGATATGGCCTATCAGGGTACCAGAGAGGTGCACCCTGAGCACCTTGAAAGAAACACTTGGAACTCCTGGGGCATATCCAAGTGAACTCACCTGGAGCACCGTGTCCAGCCCTGGGACCCCCAGCACAGGATGGGTGTGGAGCTGCTGGAGAGAGTCCAGAGGAGGCCACGGAGCTGCTCCAGGGCTGGAGCCCCTCTGCTCTGGAGCCAGGCTGGGAGGGTTGGGGGTGCTCACCTGGAGAGGAGAAGGCTCCAGGGAGAGCTCAGAGCCCCTGCCAGGGCCTGAAGGGGCTCCAGGAGAGCTGGAGAGGGACTGGGGACAAGGCATGGAGGGACAGGACACAGGGAATGGCTTCCCACTGCCAGAGGGCAGGGATGGGTGGGATATTGGGAATTAGGAATTCCTGGCTGGGAGGGTGGGGAGGGGCTGGGCTGGAATTCCCAGAGAAGCTGTGGCTGCCCCTGGATCCCTGGCAGTGTCCAAGGCCAGGCTGGACACTGGGGCTTGGAGCAGCCTGGGACAGTGGGAGGTGTGGCAAGGGGAAGAATGAGATGGGCTTTAAGGTCCCTTCCCATCCAAATGTGTCTGGGATTCTGTGGTTTAACATCCATTTCTCTGCCAGGTGAACATAAAGACACAGGGGGCAGTGACCACGCCAATGCCAAAGCATCCTGTTCCCCAAAATTATATCTTGATTTCTTTTCTCAAGGTCAGGCAGGTTGACACTTTATTTTCCCTTTCCCCAGTCTCAGCCAGAAGGAAAAATCCTGTGTGGGCAGAGGTGCAGAGCAGTACTGGGAGCTCTGTGGAGCCCCGGGGAGGGCTCAGCTCCTCCTGGGCTGGGACAGGAGCTGCACACGGGAATGGATGTGGATTGCTGTCCTTGTCACCCACAGCTGGCCCCCATGGCCACGAAATCCCCTGAGCTGCTCAGCCCCGGGGCTCGGCTCAGACCGATGCCCAGCTGAGCTTCTCTTGTTGTTCAGCATACAAAGCACTGCCTGGGGCATATTGCAGAATAAAATGCATTTGTCAAATACCTGAGCACAAGTTTCCTGAAATAAGCAGTTAATTTATTCTTTTCAGATAAATTTATTTTGCTAGTCTTGGGTTTATGTATCATGAATTGCAAAATGATACGAGGCTTAAACCATTTGTTTTACTGCAAGTGAGCGCTGCAATGATGGTAACTGCAAATGTCAGGAGAGATGGGTGGGGCCGAGGAGGAACCCCACAGACTCAAACGCCTCCTGAACCGCCGCCTGACGGGGACAGGTGGTGGCACAGAGCCGGCAGTGAGGCTGCACAGCCCCACACGGGTGGCACACCTGGCACGGGAGCCACGAGCCTTTGGGGGATGTGGAAGGGCCCGTGCAGGATTCTGTCTCGGGCTGAGCCCACCCTGCCCGTGGCTGCTTCCCCTGCTCCGGCAGAGTTCTCCTGAGCTTTCCCCACAGCGTCCCAGCAGCACTGAGGGGGTGGGCGTGAGAGCCAGGGATGGGCACACACACAGAACCCCTGTCACAGGGACACCCAGCTCCTCCCGCTGCCTGTGGCTCTGGCTGCCTCCAGGAAGGACCAAAGGGATGGAACAGCTCCTCCTCAAGATCCACCACCTGCCCCAGAGGCTTGTGACCGGCTCGTGATCCCACACCAGGGGATGGCTCACCCCCTTCCAGCTGTAGAGGCCAGCGCCCCACCCAGGCATGGCCAGCACACGTCCCTGGGTGCCCTCTTCTCCCTTCTGAGCCATCGGGAGAGAAGATGCTCTGATACCAACAACAGAGCCCAAACCGTGTCTCCTCTGCGAGGGAATCATAGAATAACAGAATCAGAGCATCCTGAGTTGGAAGGAGCCACAGGGATCATGGAGTCCAGCTCCTGGCCCTTCACAGGACACCCCAACAATGCCAGCCTGCGCTGAGGGCGTTGTCCAAGCCCTCCCTGAGCTGTGGCAGAGCTGGGGTCCCGCTGTCCCCAGGCCAGCTCCCGGCTCTGGGGCAGCAGAGGCTGGAGGTGTCCTGCTCCTTGGGGAGCCCAGGGGGCCGTGAGGAACCACCAGCGCTGCACCGAGGGTTTCACCTGGCCCTGCTTTACTGCCATGAACCTGCACTACCGCTGCAGCTCGGCAGCTTTGCTTCCTCCAGCAAAACCCCAGCACAAAGTGTTTGTTCTTCAGCAACAGGACATGTTTTGATTTAGTTGATGTTGCTGGGGAATAGATTTAAAGTATATTGAAAAAGCTGCTTTATTCAATAGCAGTCACTACAGGAAGAGCTATAGTGAAATAATTACTGTAGTATGGTTATATGGTAATTATGTTGGTATAACTGATGAACCTTCCCAGTGCAGAAAAACCCGTACTGCTAATAGCAAAGAGAAATTGGAGTTTTCCTGTCCTCAGAAAATGGTTTATTGCCCAGTCAAAATACACAGGCAACCAGTTAGAGAGAGAAAGTTAGGCCAGAAGGGGAGAGATCTCCACAGCATAATTAATCTTGGTCTAGCTAGAGACCCTTGTGAAGGGCAGAGTAAATTCTGGGATATAATTAAGCTCCAGTTCAAAAGCCTAAACTGAAATTGCATTCCCTGCCCTGCTGTGCCCCTCTGCACATTTCACCAACAGCACAATAAACGGGTGTGCTGCTGATTTCCATCAGACACCAGCTCCAGGGGCTGTAGGGGGAAACTTGTGCTCCCACAGGGGTGCCTGATTTCCCAAACTCCCATCCCAGCAGCCAGGGGCAAAGCAAGAGAGGCCTTTCAGCCATGTTTTGAAGGAGTAACACATTTAAATTTGGCTGCCCCAGGAGTCAGGGTTCATCCCCCTGCTCACCCCCAAGGGGAGGTTTTACAGAGATTTGCTGTTGTTCAGGTGAGACAGGGGCTCCAGGGAGTGAAACCTCACCTTCAGTGCTCTGGGGAGCACATCCCTCCTCTGGCCTGGCAGGCAGGACGAAGCTGCCAGCCCAGGGCACAGCCTCAGGATGGACACTGCGGTGCCACGGCCAGGCCAAACCTTGGGAGATAAAAAAACAGATATAGAAGTTCCCCCAGAAGGAGGGATCCCAGGTTCTGGACAATGAGGCATTTTTGTCTGGGTTTAAGGCTTTTGGCAGTGACGACAGAGGCAGTTTGGGGTTTCATTCCAGCTTTCCAACAGGGTTTCATATGTGCTGGGGATATATCCGTGAGAAAGAGCATCCACAGACAGGGACAGAAACCCACCGGCACTGCCCCTCCATGTCACACTCTGCTCTGCTCACAGCCAGGTCTCCCTTGCACTGACCACTGCCAGGGGTCCCCTCCCGTGCCCCCTGTGCCAGCACATCTCTGTGCCAGCACATCTCTGTGCCAGCACATGTCTGCGCCATCAGGCCAGGACAGTGGAATGGGGCAGCAGCTGTCCCACACTGGTGGGACCACCATGGATGGATCTTGTCTGCAGTCCTGGTGCATGATCCACAATTCCCATGGCATTACCTTGCTGCTTTAAACTTGATTTATCTCAGGCATCCTTGAATATTGCCTCCTGATAAATAGAAGCTCAATTCTGCTAACACTGCTTCACCCCAGGCCCATGGCAGCCAAGGGCATCACAGCCCTCTGTCTTTTCCTTACCTTCCTGCTGTGCATTTTTATACCCAAACCCCACAGTTCTGTCATTCCTACCTAGGATGCTTAAAAGACACCACCAAATGACTAAATGGCCTTTGAAATAGCCCTTCCAACACAAACTCTTCTATGGTTCTGTGCTCAGATCCCATCAGATCCTGCTGATATTTGAATGCAATGTCAAAGAAAAAAATGCTGTATCTAAAGAATCCAAAGGCAGAAGCCCCTCTTGTGAAGCAGTTTGTCTCACCCTTTAAAGCCACAGTAACTGGCAAGATTAAAATCATATTTTCTGCCATATGTCTGGAAGGACCGACCTCACTGACAAGTATAGCCTTGTCCCAGCTTGTCCCAAAATCTGCAGTGGCTCCTGGTGCCTTGGTGAAGCTGCTGACTGCCCTGAAGGAGATGCTGTTTTCTGCACATTTACTCACCTCCCTTGGGCTGAACCAATTCAAACCCATTCCTTTTCTCCAAAGCTTCCTGCCCTGGTGGGGGTGCAGACGGGAGGAGGTGCTGCTCCCCTGGGACAGGCAGGGCCAGGGCTGAGGAGCAGGGCCAGGGCTGTGGGGCAGTGCCAGGGATGAGGAGCAGGGCCAGGGCTGTGGGGCAGTGCCAGGGATGAGGAGCAGGGGTCACGCTGAGCCCAGCCCTGAGGCCGCAGCTGGCGCTGGCTCCGTGGGGCTGGCATGGCTGGAAGGAGAGCCAGGCGTGTCCAGGGTGAGGTGGTGCCACCAGCCAGGGCACAAGGGATCACAGCCCGCGGGTTTTGTTTGTGGTGGTGCCCATGAGATGAAGGAGCCAGCTCCAGGAAACCAAAGGGCAGAAATCCGTGTCCTCTGATGGTGATTTTCTTTCATTAAAGTCCTGTTCTGGGCTGAGGATGGCAGGGGCAGTCTGCTGCACTGCAAAACAAAATTTCATCTTTTGTAATCTCATGAACCATATGGTTCATGTTTGAAATGTGGGCTCCCCACTGGTTTCAAAGCCCTAAAACCAATAGAAAGTTCAGGAACATCCTTTTCAGCAATTCCAATTTGCTGCGATTTTAATAATGCAAATCTTCCCTGAGGTTTGCATCGGCACTTATTCAGTTCAGAATCATAAAACAGAATCACAGAATCATTCAGTTTGGAAAAGTCCTCTCAGACCACCGAGTTCAACCCTTCCCCCAGCACTGCCAAGGCCACCACAGCCCATGTCCCCAAGTGCCACATCCACACAGCTTTTAAACCCCTCCAGGGATGGGGACTCCCCCACTGCCCTGGGCAGCTGTGCAGGGCTGGACAACCCCTTCTGTGAAGAAATTTTCCCTAATATCCAACCCAAACCTCCCTGGTGCAACCTGAGGCTGCCTCCTGTCCCCCTGTCACTTGCAGAGCTGTCCCAGGGCCCCGGGGAGGTGTCCGTGGGGACACAGGTGCTGAGCCAGGCAGACACTGGGCACCACTGCTCTGTCCCGAGTGAGGATAGTGGGATTGCCTCACTGCTGGGGTAAGGAACAGAAGTTACATTTTCAAAGTAACTTCCCAGAATTAGGTTAAATGTTGATGCCATTTCCTAGAAAGGTCTGAAATTAAATCTATTTGTCATGGCAGAAGGGGCACGAAGACAGGAGAAAGGTCAGTGTCATTTTATTGCAGAGAGAACGTCTCCTTGCCCCCACCCTGAATCCCCCCACCACACACAGGGTGCTGGCCCTGCCATTCCAAGGGAAATTAATTAGCAAATGCAACATCAGCCATACCTTTTTGTGCAATCAATAACATTGTGTACGTATTGTACGTACCTGAATTATCACCATCATTTTAATACAAGTAAACCCACTTATTGCTGAGTTTCTCGAAGCACGATGTGGAGCTGCTATAACAGATGCTCAGATTATGCTGGAGAAATTTTGATAGAAGACAGTGATTAAAAGAGAATAAATTGTCATTACTGCCCAGAGAAATGGACAAATATTATTTTTCTCACTATTGTAACCAGAACCTCAAGGGTTTCAGTCTGGCTCCATTTCACATGTCACTGGGGGCAACTGGCTGGTGGATTCCACAGGATTTGTCTCTGTTCAATTCTGTGAGGTGAGAATAAACAATTATTTAATCAAATATAAAGGAAAGATTTCAGTCTCATTCATTTCCCCCCTTTCTCTCTGTTTTTATGTGTGAATAGAGCTAAGTAATTCAATCAGAATCTTAAAATCTACCTGATCTCTCTTAAGTTGCCTCCGTTTTAGGCAAAAGCTTTCTGTTCCTATGAAACCTTCCATGAGTCAAATTAATTCCTACAAATCCACTATTTTTTCATTTTAATAACTATTTCCAAGGTCACAGTGGCTCCTGCTCCAGATTCCTGTTGGCCTTTCAGCCAGCCACAGTGAAGAAAAACCATCCTCTTGCAAATCATCAGCTCCAGGAGAGCTCAGAGCCCCTGCCAGGGCCTAAAGGGGCTCTGGGAGAGCTGGAGAGGAACTGGGGACAAGGCATGGAGGGACAGGACACAGGGAATGGCTTCCCACTGCCAGAGGGCAGGGATGGATGGGATATTGGGAATTGGGAATTCCTGGCTGGGAGGGTGGGGAGGGGCTGGGCTGGAATTCCCAGATTTGCTGTGGCTGCCCCTGGATCCCTGGCAGTGCCCAAGGCCAGGTTGGACACTGGGGCTTGGTGGAAGGTGTCCCTGCCCACAGCAGGGGTGGCACTGGATGGGATTTAAGGTCCCTTCCCACCTAAACCTGTCTGGGATGCTCTGATTCTCTCTATCCTGGTTGGAGATCTGTGCCGTTCCTCTCTTTATCTTGTGCTCTTTCTGGAGAGGAGCACGGTAAAAAGGCTGTTCCTGGGAGAGGAGGGGACAGCCCCGCGTGTTTATTGTGAAGCCCCAGTTTCTGTCTCCCTGAGGTCACTGCTGGTGGTGGCCCTGCCTGGGCAGGGCTGTGGAGCCGGGTTTATCCTGGGGAGGTCCATCCCCAAGGAGCCCTCGCCGTGCTGCCCCAGCTCTAGCAGCCAGTGATGGCACAGCCAGGGAGCTTTCTCCCTTTTCTGTTCACAACCAGTTTAAATTCCTGTGGTGTTTGTGACAAACGGGTGACAGTGAAGGCCCCGAAATGCCTGAGCCATGGCAGCAACAGCTATCTGATGCAGCTTTTTCCTTTGGTTGTAGAAAGAATGAGATTATCAGGAATAACGCTGGAATGAGCACAGCCCGCAGGCTCTGCGCTCTGACGGGTTCATCTCCCGAGATCACCTCACGCCAAAGCCTTCCCTGGGCAGAGGCTGTGTCAGATGGGGAAGAAAAACTGAGATCTTCTTAGTCATACTAAAAAGGAGAGGAGAGGAGA
>VZTF01002725.1:6177-58314 GCA_013397755.1 Cnemophilus loriae | reverse complement strand
CCGCGCCCACCCCGCCGCCGCAGCTCCCGCCCGGGACGCCCGGCAAGGCCCCGCGGAGCAGGAGCGCGCAGCGTTCCAGACAAGAGCTGCTCGCCTCCGAACTCCCAGCACTTTCCAGAAGCACCGGAGGCAGGTGGTGCTCCCCGAGCGCTCCCCGAGCTCCAGCTTCGATGTGGGGAGGGAGGGATGGGAGCGAAGCATTCCTGACCCCCGGGATTCCCAGCAGGAATGCCCCGGGGGGGTCTGGGGCGCTCCCCCTGCGCTCCTGGGGCAGAGCATCCCTTCCCACCCTCCTTCTCCACGGGTTTGGGGCTGAGGACCAGTGGAGAGCGGTGGCCTTCCAGTGGCATTGCACGGGCCACGGCCACCGTGTCCCTCTGGCTGTCACCTTGCCCCTGGAGAAGGGGGTGGCAAAGCCCTGCTGGATGCACAGGGTGAGACCTCAGAATAAAGTGACAAAGCAAAAGCAGTGGCCCTGGCTGTGTGACAACAATGAAATAATAGTAATAATAATAATAATAATTAATAATTTTATCTCCTATTTTTAATACAGCAGATGGACCCACGTTCTGTTTGGGGCAGGAAAAAAACCTCGAAATACTCCTTGTTGTAAGAACTCCTCTTTAACTCTGCCATTCCTCTCCTTCAAAGGGTGAAAGGCTCTTCAGTGCAACCTCCAAGGGAAGGAGACTCCACAGGGAAGGAATCCTTTACTTTGAGATAAACGGAAGCGGGAAGAAGTCAAATCCCACAGGCTGGCAGGATTAAAAAGGGGAGAGGGGAGAGAAAGAAAGGAACAGCAGAGTTAAAGGACACCTTTGTGCTTTTCGGAGTGTTTCTCACACCCTGGCCATACTCTAAAACATTCCCTTCAATCCAAAGTAAAGAATTAAAAAAAAAAAAAAAAAAAATCAGGAAGCAGAACCGCAGGGAGAAGCTGGCTGAGATAAAGCACACCAGTGGAAGGGATCCGCGTGGGAAAACAGCACCTTACTGCTCTCACAAGGATTTGCTGCTGCCTTGGAAAGACACACACACACAGAAAAAATATCCCAGGAGAAAGCAGAGCACCCCCCACCCCCTCCTCCCATGGATCAGGGAATAAAGTCACTCCTCCGGGTGACTCTTGGGTAAGTTTTAGTAATACTGCAAGGAAAGGGCCCCAAGCACTTGGCCTAAAAGGAAAAGGGAGGCACAGTTTCAGAAAAAAGATGCTTTTTTCTTTCCTCTTTTTTTCTTGATACAAAAATAGACCATAGTCTCGTTAGCAATTAATAAAATTGGCTGCCTTGGTAGAAAATTAGAAAAGTCAAAGACAGACAGGTCTCCATCTTCCCAGCACTGGTAGCTGGAGGTGAACTGGGCAGACTGGGCAGGAGGTTTGCACCCAAACGCACAAAGCAGATGAAAAAAAAGGGGGTTTGGGTTTTTTTTTCTTTTTTGGGGATCCACCTCTGCCCTGGCCAAGGTGCTGAGCCCCGGGGGAGCCCCTGTGCTGCCACCACCACCCCCCGAGGATGACAAAGCAGGGCCAGACAAGGAGAGCTCAGGGAACGTGGTGTATTTCCGCGGAGCCGGGAGCACACAGCTCTCATTCCAAACAGTCCTAGCAGCAATTCCAGTTCCTCACCATTTGTAGGACAATTTGTAACCCACGTGGAGCTGGGCCAGGGGGAATTACAACTTCATGCCAAACTTTTAATCCATGAAAACTACAGATTCTTAACCTTTGGGAGCTTCGGTCACTTTAGGCAGGTTTTCCCTTAAGTGTCAAACGCTGGCTTCGAATAAGCAGAATTATTTTTTTGTTTGGTTTTTTTTTGTTTGTTTGTTTTTTTTGTTATCCATTTGTTACATTCCAACATTCAGAGAGGCTTTAAAAACTCGGGAGGAGCGTGCTGGACGTGGACATGACAGATCTGGCATCTTAAAGTCATCCCCAAGTTCTTCAACCACGAGGAATTAATGCTCGTCTCTGAAAGGGATTTTGGGTGTATAAAAGGGAACGTAACGTCCAAGGTGACTGGATTTTGGTTTGCCCTACCCAGTCCAGGGGTGAGTGGCAGCTAAAACTGCTGCTGGTCATACTCTGCTATCAGTTTTTTGATATGGGCCAGTTTGTTGTGGAGGTATTCGCAGCGGTTCTTCTCTTGGCTGTAGTTGGGGTTTGTCTGCAAAACAAAACAAACAGAAAAAAAGAAAATGCAGAGGTGGGAGAGGTTCTGGACAGATCAAAGCTGAGCCCCAGGGGGGCTCGGCACAGAGCAGATCATGGAATCAGTCATGGGATGGTTTGGGTTGGAGGGAGTGCAAAGATCATCTCATCCCATGGGCAGGGGCACCTCCCACTGTCCCAGGGTCCCTCACGCTGGCCTTGGACACTTCCAGGGATCCAGGGGCAGCCACAGCTTCTCCGGGAATTCCATCCCATTCCCTCCCCACCCTCACAGGGAAGGATTTCCTCCTAATATCCCACCTAAACCTCCCCACTTCAGCTTAAAACTGTGGCTTATGACCATGGAAAGGAACTTTTTTAGATCCTCCTTCAAAATAGGTTTGTTCCGATCAAACCCAGGCAAGAATAAAATCCCTTTTCAGCATTACCCAGCTCCAGGAGCCCCATCACAGGGAAGGAGCACACCTGAGTTAGGCTGCCCCTACCTGGGCCTCCAACAATCACCACCTGCCCTGTGCCCCCACCTCAGAGCCTCTGGAACAAAGATCTCTTCAAAGAACTCCTAAATCCCCCAGGACAACAGGGCTCAGGACCATATTCACTTATTTAAAGGAAAAAACCCCAATCCCCACTGGTGTGTGGATGCTTTGCATAAAAATACTGCGATTTAAGGTATTTTATGCGCCCCAAACCCCAAAAATCTGGGGACAGAGCTCCAGAGACTGATCCCAGCTCGGATCCCGTGCCCCAGCAGCCCCCAGAGGATCCTGTCATCCCTCAGCCTGTGCATCTGGAACACGAACTGTTCCTTCCCTGGGGAGATAAAGGCCCCGAGTGAACACACCCATTGTGCCACGGCCACGGCTCAGCGATCCCCAGGATCCGTGGAGCACTCCCAGCTCCCCCCAAACCCCTTCTGATCTGCGCTCAGGGACGGGCTGGAGCTGAACAAAGATCTGCTGGAATTGTCTCAGAGCCCGGGTTTGCTCTTGGCAAGGGCCCATCTCTTTCAGTCACACCAGGGGCACCACCCAAAAGCCTTCTGTGGCCAAGGACATTCCCTTACCTTTTTAATTTTCCGATATTCCTGCAAAATTTGATCGTGGATGGTCTAAAAAGAGAAAAAAACCCAGGGCATTATTTTCAGTTGTGCAGTAGGTATTTACTGATGGCTCAACGTACACAATTCCTCCAGATTTCCAACCAAAATCTGCTCCCTCCACGGCTTCCCTGGGGAGATCCAATGGCCGTAACCAGCTCTGACTCCAGGGGTATCCTGGAGCTGACCCAAAGGATGAGGCCCCACTCCCCAGCCACGAGAACCACCTGTGACAAGCACCCGGGTTCCAGGATAATTCACATTTCCAAAGCCTCAACTGACTTTTTCTCCCCCCACCACAAGATCTAAAAACAATCCAGTGAGGAATTTTGCAGGGAGAAGGGCAGGAGGTTTGAGGGAGGAAGCTGTGCTTAGCACAATAGGTGCTCTGTAAAAATCTGTTTATTATCCTCGACGAGACTCACTTTTTCAAGCTAATGAATAGCTAAAACTCTTTAAAAATCACTTTGACAAGTCCAATAATGCTGCATTATTAAGATCAAAGATTGCAGAGGAACAGATGACCCTGTGCTAACTCCCCTCGCAGCCCCGATACGCTCCCATATGTGCAAATATGAGTTTTTCTGGCTGGGATACACTAATAGCTTCCAGCAGCTTTTGGCTAAGGACACCAATTGTCTCACTGAGGCCTTTCCTTGTCAACAAGTCCCATGATGTGGCTCCAGCCTGAAAAAGGAGCAGCACAGAGCTGGGTTAGGAGCGCTCCCCAAAGCTGTCAGCTGTGTGCACGTTCCCCAGCAGCCCTGAGGCTGGAATTCAGACACCGACCCAGCCCAAGCAGAGCACATCAAAGACCTGCAGCTCTGCCACGTGCACAAGGAGCTTTTTCGGGTGTCTTTAGCTCTGTTTCTACCTTGTATTCCTCAGAGCCTTGCAAAAGCTGCTTCAGCTTGGCGTCCAGCTGGGTGAACCGTCGGGTTATCCGCTCTATCCGGGCGTGCAAGTCCCTGTACTCGTTGTACTCCGCGTTGAAGTCGTTCTTGTAGCTCTGACGCTGCTCCGAGGAGGAAATGGCTGCGTATTTTCTGCAGGGAAAAACGGGGTTGGTGAATGGCTTTTGGGGGGGAATTGGTTTTGGGGGGGAATTGGTTTTGGGACGCCGCCGTGCCGAGCACGGGGGGATGAGCCTGCCAGGTGAGTGGGAACAAAATCATGGATAATTTAGGAACACAGGAGCATTTAAATGGGATATTGGGAAGGAATTTCTTCACTGTGAAGGGTCTGGGATGGAATTCCCAGAGAAGCTGTGGCTGCCTCATCCCTGGAAGTGTTTGGAGCACCCCTGGCATAGTGGAAGGTGTCCCTGCCTGTGGCAGGGGTTGGACTGGATGGGCTTTACCTCATTCCAGCCCAAACCATCCTGGGATTCCGGGATTTAAGCTGGAAAAGCCCTCCAAGATCAAATCCCAGCACTGCCAAGGCCACCACTAAGCCCAGTCCCCAAGCACCACATCCACACGGCTCAAATCCCTCCAGGGATGGTGATTCCCTGTTCCAGTGAAGAAATTCTCCCTGATATCCCATCCAAACCTCCCCTGGTGCAGCTCGAGGCCATTTCCTCTCATCCTGACTTGCATTAAAGTAGCAAATTATGGAGGCAACCACCAGGGATTGTTGCCTTGACCTCCTGTAAAACAAACAATGCTTGCTCCCAAAACTTCCTATCTCTGCCAGATAGGGTGGAAGAGGCAGGTACAGCCAAGCCTGGGAGCAGCTGGGGGTGGAGGAGGACACTCAGATAGGGCTGCTACAGCTTCTCTAACTCCTGCTGGCCCGCAGAACATGGAGTTCTGCATCTGTGCCAGGCATTGGAACAGCAGGAATACGATGCTTCCAGTGTTAAGAGTCTTTAAAGGAACACAAAAAGCATTGAGCCATCGTTGCAAAACGCTCGCAGGGTGATTATGTGGCAAGAGCACGACAAGAAACCACGGTGAGGAGCTTTATTCCATTTTTCTTTTCCCACCAGCAACTCTATTTCCAGCACCTTCTGGAGACACTCGACGTGCCCTGAGCTCAGGTTGAACTGATGTGCCTTTGGGGGCCTTCTGGAAGTTGTTCTGCTCAACAAAAAGCCATTAAAGCTGACATTTACAGCCCTCTCTGAAGGTAAAACTCATCTTTTGGTAGGTGATGGCTCTAATTTGCCTCCCTGCTCTGGCTGCAGCAGGGCCAGCTCAGTGCATGGACATGGAAAAGCTAATTCAGGCCTCAAATTAGGGGGGAACTTTCAGTGCTTTAACTTTTAAAGCACTTTTTAAGTGCTCTAAACTTCTAGAACTGACTCCTCGCCAGGGGCTGGGATAAAGAACCTTCACACAGGATAAAGAAGCATCAAACAGCAGTGACAGCTCCTAGAATTTGAGGAGCTGGGCACAAACCAGTCAGATCACAGCAGAAGGTGAGACCACAGAGCTCAGGAACCTCTCCCAGTTCCTTTGCAGGGAGCCCAAGGAGCTGCAATATCCCTTTTTGGGAGGGATCAGCACGTGGGTGAGAGAAAAACCACCCCCAGCCACCCAAATTCTTCAGAATGGCCCAAAAAATGTCACCTTGAAGGGGTTGTTTGTAGGGTTGATCCAGCCCAGCAAAGCAGAAACCACGGAACCCTTTATCTGCTGCAGAGCTTCCTCCTCCCTCCCAGCGATCCCAGCACAGCCAAACCAGCTCTGATGGAAACAGCCCCCAGGCTGGGACATGCACACGGAGTTTTTCCCCCCCAGCTACAACTTTTTCCCCACCCCAAAGCTTAGTTTAGAACAGGTTTGGCTTTATGCAGATTTTGGGCTTCCTTCACAGGGATTTTTGGGCTCTGGTTGTTTAATTAACCTCGAGGGGATCTGATTAAAGAGTCAAGAGGTGAACCAACTGACATCCTAACCCAGGGGTTAGAGCCTCCCAGGAAAGAATACCTCACTGCTTTATGGAGATGATCTTGGCTCTGACGAGGGGAAGAATTAGCAAACCACCCCAAATCCTTCCTTGCCCTGTCTTCCACAACATGAAAGCACGTTATTCCCTCTCAGAGTTTCCAGCTGTAACGTGGAGATGTTTAATCCTTTCAAACCCCCCTAAGGTATGAAATGTTTCCTGAAGTACTTCAACAGTTTACAGGAGATAACCTTGAACTCCTTAAGGAGGTAAAAACCAGCTCTGATACTGAGTTTAGTCTCAACAATTCATCTGCAGAGCTGGGTTTACTCTTCTTGTCTTACACCCACCTAACAAAGTTCTATCAAATAACACAAAAAGCCCAACAAAAATCCCCAGCACGCTGTGACTTTTTTAGCTTGAAACACGATCCCAAAGTGATGAAGCAACTGATGAACATACTTACAATAAATAATCTGGCATTTCTGAAGTTGATGTTGGTACACTAGAATTATTGCATGTTCCATTTAAACCTGAAAAAATAAAGACTTGTTTATAGACGTTCTTAAACTTCAAAGCTCTTTGCAATTCAGCTTCAAACTCGTAAAACTCGCCCACAATACAGTTTATGGAATTCTAAAGGATTTCTGTTTTGCTTGGAACAGACAGAGGCAGAGGAGCCACAACAAGGTGGTTGAAAGTTCAAGGCTCCTCCAATATTTGTCTGTCAGCAAAACAACACCAACATCAGCCAATGCACCGAGCAGCGAAAAAATCTGAATTTAATTGGTGGATAAATAGTGCCTGGAGTGGGATGACACCGATAGCACCACCGGGAACGAGGAAAACACAGCCCAGAGAGCTGAGCTGGGCAAGGTGAACCTTCTTTTCCCCTGCTTCTGCACTTGAGAGATTCCTCTGTGGATACTCCAGGGGGAGATTCCTGAATTAATATCCCAGAGTCCTGCAGGGCACCACGGAGAGGATTTTAGGGAATGCAGCTCCAAACACAAATCCAAGTGGAAGCAGCATTAACGAAGGCTCAGCTAAGAATGTTCAGGAACTGAAGGGAGAACAGAATGAAGCTAAACCAGACTCATCCTCTGCAGCCACCCAACACTGCAGGATAAATGTGGAGGAAGAAAGCAGCCGGACCCACGTTTGGAAAGGGATATTTTCCACAAACTGTTTCTTACATTCCAAGTCCTCACCAGAGTCAGCTGCACAATCTGAGTCAGCAGTACCCTGACTGTATCCTTAAAAAGATGGATTTTCCTCTGAATTTCCACAGCAAGGCTTCCCTGAGCAGGGTGGGAGAATGGCACAAACTCAGCGTTTCTAAAAACATCCCAATCCCAAACTCCTGCTGCAGCTCCTCCTGCTTTTCCTCCGTCCCTGCCCACGGCGTGGAAGATGCAGAACAGGGTTTAGGGATGGTGGAAGGAAAGGGACACGGGGAGGTTTATTTTGCCTGTGAGTGCCACCTACTGACTGAAAGGACCCCAAAGGTCCCTCCAGAGCCTCTGGAACAAACTTCCAGGGAGAAACTCCCACTTCTGGCAGGAGGTGTCCCTGCCCACGGCAGGGGGTGCAACCAGATGGGCTTTAAGGTCCTTCCAACCCAAACTTTTTGTGATTCTCTGCTTCCCTACAGCTCCAGGAGGAACTGGGGAAGGAGCAGGATGAGGCCAGTGCTACCCGCAGCAAGGCACAGAAGGAAACCATCCCGGTTCTGGCTGTCCAGGAGCCAAGCAGAACTGACCACATCCTGTTTGTGATTGCTCCCAGTCCAGCTCGCAGTTGTTACCTCAAAACAGCAGCAGGAACAAAACCCAACTCCTAATAATTAACAAAAATCCAGGCATTAAACTGTAAAGAGAAGCAGAAAAGGTGGTGGAGGCTCAGCAATTTCCCAAGAATTTGGGGTGTTTGGGTATATGTAAGACAAAAATACGTATTAAAGAGAGAATGCGTGTGTGTCTGCCCAGAACCACTCCAGAGGCTCGTGAGGAAGAGGAACAACGTGGAAGAAACACAACATTCACAGAAAAAACTGGGAATGACACAAAAGCAGAAGAATTCTCAGTTCTGCAGTGCCACACAACCGTCAGCCCCACGGCCTGTCCTCAGGAACCACTGCTGAGCCAACCAAATGCATTTTGTGGGCAAGGGGAGGGCTGGGACCAGCTCATCCCCAGCGCCCTGAAAAGCTCTTTTCCCTTTCCAGGAATCCAGCAAATGAGTCTCCATCTCAAGACATTGTCCTTTTGGAGCCAAACCTGAAGGATTTTCATGCACCAGGCAGGAAGGGGAAGGTAGAAAATAGTAACAGGGTGAAGGAAAATGCAAAAAGGAATTGAACAGACATTCCCAGAGGCCGCAGGGAAAGTCCCAGTGCTCTGGGGAGCTGTGACAAACAGCACAAAACATGGAAGCAGCAGCAAAAGGAATGGATGGCATCAGCCAGGAAATATTCTCTGCTCTGACTTCTAAGAGTGCACGGACCTGACTGTGAAACAGTGGCTTGATGGAAAATGTTTTCATCCCACCTCAGTGGAGATCCACTGCTGTGTCAGTCCTTGAATAAATAAATTCCCAGCCCTAGTGGGATGCAAGGAAGCTTTTCCAGCCTGGAAGAGCTGGTTCTCCACTCCTTTAACAGCATTTATCACCAGCTTTATCTATCATTTCTTTTGTAGCCAATATTAAAAGCTTTTGTGAGTACCTTTTCATTAAAACCCCAAACAACAGTCATCACAACAGCCAACGCAAGCGCTGCACTGCTCTTCCCACTGCTCCCAGCCTTTCATCCCCCCAGATTATCCCAGCTTTTAATTTAACCAGGAGAAACATGACACGCTCTGAGGCAGCTCCAAACAGCGCAAAAGGTTAAACAGGAAAAACCTGATATCCTCCGTGGAGAGGAAGCACCTCTGGTGATTCGGAGGGAGGGCAGCGGTGGCATTTGGGTCCCCAGGGCGCCGGGGACGGCCCAGGATGTGCCCATTCCTGCAGGGAACCCTGGGATCACACCCAGCCAACACCACAGCACCCCTCGGCCCCCACTCACCTGGGACCTGTTCCTGGGGAACACTAACTAAGTCAGCATTTTTTATTACTTCACAGTTCTGCTTCTCCTCTTTGCACTTCTCCTCGCTCTTCTTCTCCTTCCTCTCCTTCTCCTTGTCTTTGTGCTTTTTGGATTTTTTCTTGGATTTGACGTAGGAGCCGCAGTTGTGTTTGCTGCTCTGGGCACAGTCTGTGGGCAGGGGGTGACTCAGTCTGTCGGGAGGCTCCGTGTTCTCACAGTCTCTGCCGTTGTGAGTCAGGTCGTTGCTGACATCCGAGAGGGGATCGTGAGGCCTGGGCAGCTCCAGCGCCGGGAGGGAGGAGCTGGAGCTCACCGGCTCCGGCAGGGCCGGGGGCAGGGCAGGGGGGGCCGGGGTGTCCTTCCCGTTGGAGGAATTCAGCTTCCCGTTGAAAGTGGGTTGGGTTCTGTGAGCCAAATGCGAGATCCTGGGCTTTTTGTTGGCCAGGGGGTCGATGAACTCCAGAGGCTGGGATCGTTTCTGTTGAGAGGGTGGCAAAAAGGAGAAATAAATGGTGTTGAAGGTGTGGAAGCCGAGCTGGATGTTACCACTAGGTGGTAGTGCAATACAGGGGAGAAGGGAGTGAATATCCCTTATCCTTCCCGAGCTGCTTCCCGGAGCTCACAGCTCGGTGGGAGAGCTTAAAGAATCCCAGCATCCCACCTGCAATTCCCGACCTCCCCTACTACCCACACACAGGCCATGCCACCCCCAGCCCGCTCTCACTGCAGCTGATTTCAAACCCAGCCCTTTGGAACTCAAACCCTGCAGCCTCCCCCTGTC
Source organism: Cnemophilus loriae (assembly GCA_013397755.1). NCBI lineage: Eukaryota > Metazoa > Chordata > Aves > Passeriformes > Corvidae > Cnemophilus > Cnemophilus loriae. The sequence continues at coordinate 48,275 of VZTF01002725.1, read as the reverse complement.
CCAGCCAATTAGGGAGTGGAAATATCCCTGGAAGTGTCCAAGGCCAGGCTGGACAGGGCTTGGAGCAACCTGGGGCCGGGGAAGGTGTCCCTGCCCGTGGCAGAGGGTGGAACAGGATGAGCTTCAAGGTCCCTCCCAACCCAAACCATTCCGTGATAAAAACATCTGTCCTGAGCACCCCAAAGTCCCTGCCAAGGAAAAATGTGCTCAGCCCTCTGGAGCAGAGAGGGATTCCCCAGTTCTGCATTTTATTCCCAGCTCTGTGGCCAAGAGCTTCATCCCTCCTCCGTTCCTTCCTCTTCTCAAGAACGAGGCATTGCCCGGAAGAGCGGAGGAAGTGCCAACTGCTCAGTTCTCAGAATTTCAGGCAAAAGGGGACATCTAAAAAGCCACGTCACAGGGGCCAGCGTGACCTGAGCAACCCTCTTTTGAACGAGGGCAGGGAAGGAAGCAGCTCCCAGCTGTGCCCATACCTTGGAGGCAGCTGCCCCCAGCCTGGAACTCCAGCTCCATGGAAGAACCCATCCATCAGGCTCGGCCCAGACCGTGCCAGCCAAAACGACCTCAGCCAGCCCTCAGTGTGTGCCCACCTGGCAGCTCTGGGGCTGCAACAGCTCCGAGCCAAAGATTATTCCGTGCCCAGAGGAAAACAAGCGATAGCTCTGGGTATTTCTTTTGGATAATCCATTATTTTCATTCTGTCTCAGGCAGGACCGCGATGTGTTTGCAAATGGAAATGTTGTTCCATCGCTGAAATGCAGCTGGATGGCGGCTGGAGCAACCCCTAATTCCCTCTTTTCCCCCTGGTTTTTATCTGTTTGCTAACTCAGGGGTCTCGAGGACACTGCTCAGTGCCAGGAATTCTTTCCACCTGTCAAGGTAATTAAGGAAGAGCTGCTGGTTGTGCCGCTGAGCTCAAGGGGCAAGGACAGCACGTCCGACCGGCTCGGCAACATCACTTCCCAGAACTCCCAGTGTCCATCTCCCCCCAGGGAGGGGCCATCTCCGACTGCAGGGCTCTGAACAGGTGACAGAGCTAAAAACCTGCCAGATTTTGCAACCTTTTCTCTAAAAACAACAACTATCAGCTTCTCCAAACTCATCTCTCTGGTTAGGAGGGTTATATACATCTGTTTTCTAGAATCACCAGACCAATCTTCCTCACCTTCATTCCACAGCTGAACTTTCCCAAAATATTCTGCATTCCAGCCTACCAAATCCCAATCCTCTGCTGGCACTGCACCCATTAAAAACCATTTCTCTAAACAGAAACTGCAGCCAGAGAGTATTAAACAAGTGACAGCTCACAATGCTGTGGTTTGCTCCCTGACATGACAGAATCATGCTGGAAACATCTGTATTCCACACTGGATTGTCCCTGTTTCACCAGCTTTTCCTAAACCCAACCCAATCAACCACCCAAAGTTTCAAGTGGGTCATTCTGAGAGATCAAAACCTCACCCTAAAGACCTTTGAATCTTTAAAATACGGACAGCTGGAGAAGCAAGATGATTTTTCAACCTTAAAAAAAGACCCAAGAGCAAGATCTTTCCAAGCTAACTTGAAGGTGATCATTCTTCATTCACCAGGAACATGCCCACAGCAGAGCAGGAGGGGATTTGGAATTAGCTACCTGGCAAACGAGTTACACAGTCCTTGTTCTCAAGCAGAGAATTGGCTCCCTCTCAGTGCCAGAGAGCACATAATTTCTTTACCTGTTAATATTCTTTGCCACTAATCCTCGGTGCGTCTGTCCAGACAAGTAGGCATTACACATTCCATTGGCAGGAGAAGAATAAATACTCAACTTGTCTGGGCTGACCCACACTGGAAGAAGGGAAGGCAGCACATTTCACAACGCCAGCAACGCCTGTGCTGGGAGATCCTGGGAGAAGCGGGGACAAGGCTCCGCTCGACGCGCGTCAAACGCGGCTCCTGCGTGGTTTACGGTCATGGAAAAAGCAGGCAAAATGTTCTTTTCACAGCTCCCTGCTCTGGCATCTCGGAGCCAGGAGCAGCCCAACCTGCCCCTGATCTGTCACGGCAATTAGGCTGCAAAAGGTCAAGGGTTTTAATAACTCAACCATGTTTTGGAGCTGCTTATTACAGCTTCGTTCCACTCAATTATTAGTAATGAGGAAAACACAAGCTCGTTCTCCCAGGAACTCCAGCAGGGATGGAGGCACTGCAAAAGGAATTTAGCCCTTAAAACTAAACCTGAGCCTCATTGTCAGAGATCCTCCCCACAGGCCCTCGCCGAGCCACGTCCAGAGGAGAAACAGATGCCGAGAAAAGCCAGAACGAGACTCCAACTTAATAAAACAGAAATAAAAACCCAAGGACCTCCTGACCCGGCAGCAGGTGATTACAGGGTGCAGACAGGCACAGCTCAGCCTGGACCCACGGCCAGCAGCCAAATCCATCAGGAGCACACGGATCCTGGGGCTGGGGGGGAGATCACCCACCTGAGGGGGAGAGCTGGAGTTGAGGGTGTCCTTCGGAGGGCTCAGGGAAGGAGCTTCTCCCTGGAAAGCGCCGCTGTTCTGGGGCTGGCACAGCTTCCTGCAAAACACAATCGGGGGCTGGTCACAGCCCGTGCCGAGGGGACAGGTGGCACTGCACACCTCGGAGCAAAGAGCCTTTCTCGGGCTCCCGCTCTGCCTGAAGGTGCCATGAAAGGAGCTCGTTCAGGCTCTGATCTCAAACAGAATCTGGGAAGGAAAAGCTATCAACAATTTGGAATTCCTCGTCTCTTTCTTGCTTTCCTATGACTTTTGTGGCTCTTTGGCAGTGGAAAGAACACCCTGGACCAACAGGGCTGAGGCTGAGCTCCTGGACACATGAAAGGATTCCCTGTTGAGGCTGGAACTTCTTTTTCAACAATTTTACCTTTTTTCTCTTGAACCGGTGACGTAAGAATTAAAACAAATTAATTCCAGTCTCAGAAACATAATTCGCATGGAGATCAGTAGAAATGGCACTGAATTTTAAGGTGTAAAGGATATCACATATTATTCCTGCTGATTGAAACACTGCTCAGGAAGACATTAATTAAACCAATTTCTGCTGAGTTTTTGCTTTCTGAGACAACTCAGAAAGCAAAGCTCACTCAAGAGGGGCTGAAACTCAAGCTCAGATGTTGAGGAATAAGTTCTCCCACTCATTAGCATCATTAAAACAACATTTCATGGCAACAGGAGCCCTTTCAGCAGCGAGCTCCTCTGGGTCCAGGAAAAGCAGCATTAGAACAGGAATTGCTGAGGTATTATTGGTCCACCAGGATTTACATTTTGGGCTTCCCAATAATACTTTTAAATTGCATCATGCAAAACTACTCTGGGCTGTATTCGTGGTATTGGACAAATAAAAAAGACCCTTTTGTAGCAACAAAAAGTACAATTAGAATCACTTGACTGAGTGCCTCAATTCCCCTCCAGGCTGGGTCTCTGCTCCTCTCCAGATCTCAGAGTACTTTCCCAGCCCACCAGCTTTGCCCAACAATTCTGACACCAGACTGCCCCTCAATTAATCACCCAGAAAAAAAGAACTACTCTTGCATCAAGTTGCAGCTGACAAACTGAAAAAAAAAAAAAATTCGGGGTTAAAGGTTTTAATAAAGCAGCTCTGCAGTCAGTTTGTCAGGAGCTGTGGAGGCTGAATAACCCACCTTTAACTCATTCTCCCACAAGAAACTGGAATCAGCATTAGAGCTCACTCATATCCTTTAAACACTGGGGAGATTTACCTCAGAGATAACGCCCAGGACTTGACAAGATTTGGCTTTTTACCTGAGCTTGAACCTTGGGCTGTGTTGCAGCAATATTTAGACATCTGCAGTGTCACCACTGCCCTGGCTTTGTTTAATTTTAAGTAAAACAACCTCAGCAGCCACAGATCAGCTCAAGGAAAGGACCTGGGGATTGTGAAAACGGGGACAGTGATATTGCCTAAAAACCCCAGTGAAAGTGGCTTTTGGGGGCTGGTTGATCAGCCTGAGCAAGCTTGTCACACCTTCTAACTGTTAATTATGGATTTAAGGAGTCATGAAAGCACTGAGTTCAGCAGAGGGCAGACTGCAGAGAATCCTGGAATGGTTGGGGCTGGAAGGACCTTAAAGCTCATCCAGTCACAGGCTGGGACACCTCGCACAGACCAGGCTGCTCAGGGTCCCCAGCGGTGACAGCGGCATGGAAAACATAGAAAAGGAGGAAAACCAACCTGGTCCAGCCCAAACAGGAGGAAAACCGAGCTGCTTTAACCCGAGCCTAGTTAGACCCAGCTTTAGTATCTGCAGATGCGTTAATTATTGCAGCTGCTGAGGCACTGGGTGGCCACTGGCCCTGAAATCCAGGAGGACCTGGAACAATTGGCTGGCGACGCAAAGCCCAACGTCTGCTGCCTCCTGTGCCCTTTTTCTGTGCCTGTTTTTCTCCTGTCTTCAACCCCACATGTTTTTTTTCCATTTTGGAGCCTCATTACCTGCTCTGGCTGAGCAGGGCTTTGTTTGTACAGTTGAATACATCCTTTCCAAGGCCTATTTTTAGACCCTTGCCCAAGCCAATGCCACAATTCTAGAAAAAGCAGTAAACATGGCTTTTCCACAGGGAGAAATTCACTTTGGGTTTTTGTTTTTTTTTTGAAAGCCATAAAGATTGCATGGCAGTTGTATTTTTCCTTTTAATTATAATTTTACATCAAAGCCATTTAAACGAGGTTTGATTTTCCTTGAGCACGCCAAAGCACTCGGGAGTGCAAGTTTTCTGTTGGTTTAAAAAAGTCTCATCTCTAAGTCAATTGTGCTTTTAAATCATGGGAAGTGCTCAAACAGAGCACACTGTGCTCCAGCTTAACCAAAAGTGTAATAAAATAAAGCACAAGTAAAAGCTCTGCCTGCATGACAAAATCTGTACCAAGGCACTGAAAAATATCAACACTCAGAGCAGAATTCTGCAGAAAACTGGGAAATTTGGTCTCTTTCCCTGCCAGCCAGAAGCTTCCAAGCCTGGAGGCTTCACCTAAGGAAAATATCTGTAGAGGGAAAAAAAATCCAGCAACTAAAGATGAACTGAGTCTGTAAAGGGCTGTTTCAGGAGGGAACATGGGAGCAGAGATCACACTCCAGGACAACCAGCACGAGTTTGAAGGGATTTATCCCTACAGAACAGCCTCTGGCTTTTCCATGCATCCACGATTTCAGTCAGATCTCAACCTCAGGCATGAAACACTTCAACCTGCACAGGAAGATATGGATAAAGGGGAGGAGAGTTTCAAAGGAGAGCTGAGCTGGAGCCATTTAATCCACTCATCTCCCAGCATTGTAGACCAGCAGTATGAACTGTACCAGCTCTGCTCCCACCCAGGTTTCCCCCAGGCTTTGCCTTTTCATGGTTTAAAGACAACCCAGGCTGATCCGAAGGGTGGATCCACTCGGATATTCACGTTTCGTCAACTCCTGCAGGTGCCTGGGTGGTGGACAGCTTAAAATGATGTCAAAATACGGCAAACACTCAACTTACAGACCTTGGTCACCCCAATTTACAGCACCTGCCCTGGCCCAGGATTCCCCGGACGATATCAGAGAGAAGAAAATGGATCATTACCTAACGAGAATCCTCTTCAACAACTGCTGATCTCCTTCTGAGTAGCCAGGCCAGTCCTTCTGCACTTCTTTGTATACACAATCTTTCAGTGTGAAAGTGCTGTCCTTGGCACTCAGATTTGCCACCTGGAACAGAAGGAATTTGGAAAACCATCGTTAGGGTTTCATTTTTTCACCTCCTCGACCAAACAAGAGCTAAGATGAAGGCAAAGTCTGAGCAGACTTAGCAGCTGTTAGTAGTGTCAGAGAACAAGGAGAGACTTTAATATTTCATTTCCTTATTACTAAGATTATTTAATCAAACTGTGCCTTTCCTTTCGCCTTGTCACTGCAATAATTCATAATGAGTTTCTAAAGCACATCCAGTTGAGTGGGAAATAAGTCATATCTAAACCAGATTATTCAGCTTGGGGAGCCTGGACCAGCACAACTCCACTTGATGGAAACACCTGGAAATAAAGCCTTAATGGAAACAGGCAGTTCACTTATCACACCTGTCCCATAGCCAAAAGGGGGCAGTTTATGGCCAAAGAGGAACTCTCGGGGCGATAACTTGGTTAACAATTGCCAGGAGATAATTTCTCACTAAGGAGCCAACAAAACAGGCCACAGAGAGCTGCTTTCTCAGGGAGCTGCGAGGAGAATGCCCTGGGATCACCTGGATTTTATGGAGAACTTTTCCAGGGCAAGAACAGAACCTGGGATTTCCAGCACTGCAGGGAGCTCAGCACGCTTCCACCAGCAGCTGCCTGACATTTCTTCCAACCCTACCCCGTGGAGCTTCCCCACAAAACCCTGCACGGAGAGGAAACGCTGCTGGAATGGGCAGAGCTGGATTACAAAGGGAACAACTTGTGAAAGGGTTATCCCACTCGGATCAGTCTTTCCACAGCCTGACTGAAAATTCAACTTCTTGCTGTTGGTTACACGCCTGAAAAGCCAGAGTTGGCACAGAGCAAAGGGCCCCAGTGAGGCTTTCACTGGTAAAGAACCTCTCTTGGGGGATCCAGAGTGTCATGGAATGGTTTGGTTCCATCTCATTCCACGGGCAGGGACACCTTCCACTACCCCAGACTGCTCCAACCTGGCCTTGGACACTCCCAGGGATGGGGCAGCTTCTCTGGGCAACCTCGGCTCGCAGAGCGCCGCAAGTTTCAAATGAAAAGAAAGCTTTCAATGTGTTTTTGAAGGGGGATAAGGAGGCCCAGGTGCCAAATGCTCTGCCCACAGCCAGGCAAAGCCAGCAGCTGCATCCCAAATTCCCTGCTGGAGCCCCTCAGCTTGGGGACTGCTACCCTTGGAAGTGGAAAATGCTTTTATTCAGTGCACGGAGATCTTGTGCATCTGTTTAGGGATTACTGTTCTCCATTCAGGACGTGGCTGTGCTTAGGGATTTCTATTATCCACGCAGCAGGAAAATGCCTCAAAAACAAGCAAAGGAGTGGGAAGTCTTGAATAAACTGAAGATACTGCTGATTCCTCTGCTTTTGCTCTAGGGGAGACTACAGCCTAATATTAAGATTATTAAAAATCTAGGAATTTCAGAGCAAAAAGTTGCACAACCAACACGGTAAACTCTCCTGATAAGCGAAAAATAGAAAGCCCAGTTATCAGTTTACATGACAAACACTTTGTTTTTCCTTTCAGTCCTGTCAGCTTTCCAAAATCCTGAGCCAAAATACACCAAGAATTTGAGCTGTGTTTTACATCGAGGTATCCCTGTAAATACACCCAGGAGACAAAAGCGAATCCAGGTTCTCCTTTACCAAAAAACCTCTCCCAGAATTTCTCTGTTTCCTGCCTGTTCCTGGAGCCCAGGAAGAACAACTTGGATTTTTCTCTGCACAGAGGCTGAGAGCTGCTACCTCCTTGTTTTGCTCGTGTGGGACTCTGCAAGCTCCACCCCAGCCCTCCCAAAAATAGAAACCTTGCAAAATGAGGCAAAAAGGCCGCCAGGAACACGGAGTCCTGCGAGAGATGCAGGAGCACAATGAAACCCACACCTAGACAGATTTAGCCGTGTAGCTTTAACACAGCCTGTAATTTTTAGCTTATCTGTGTCTGCCTGTGGATGGGAGCCCTGGGAGGGCTGAGAGGGATTAACTTTACGAGCACCACGTTTACAGCCAGATCAGCGTTTAGCCCGACGAGGGCGGCCCCGTGGCCAGCGCCGCACGCGCCGCTCGCCTGCCGGGGCTCGGGCAGAGCACCCAGCAAAAGTGAGCAGCAGAAACAGAGTTTTCTACTCTCAAACTCAGTGATAGCGTTGAAAAAGTGATCCAGAAAACTGCTGGGAAATTAAGGGCTCTGGGATTAAAATCTAAAGAAGGAACGAGTTGTGCCAGCTGTGACTCCGTTGTTAATACGACCTGCCCTGCGCCCTTGGGCAAACTGAGCTCCTGTCTCACTCTTTATGGAAAGGAGTAAAAAAGAAAAATAAAAGGAGTTTTTTCCAGAATATATTCCAATATAGAAGAAGGCAGCTGCAGCATTTAAATAAATAGCCATGATGTTTAATAAAGCAATGAAGGTGTTTACTGCGAGGCCTAAAATGGCACCTTTAATGTGACTCAAAGTGCTAGGAACTGATTCAGCTTGGAGACAGCTTTCACACTTGACACACCAATAATGTGCTTGGCAAGGAGCTGCATGATCTTCACACCTAACCTACAGTGGCACTTCCAAGCAGGAAGGGCTCTGAGGAGTACAAAAAACAGAGGGGACATCTTTTCCTTCCCATACAAAACCTGTACCAATACAGAGCGTTGCTTCCTTATGCCCATGAGAATAAAATAGAGATTTAGAGGTTATAACCAAATAACTTGGAGATCCTCTGTTAAGAGAATCCTCCCCATGACCAAGCAGAAGCGTCCCTCTAAAAAGGACTGATCTGGTGAGCCAAAATCATCCAGCTTGGTTGCACCCCCCTAACCCGAGGCGTAGCCGCGGGAGGCTCCCGCTATCTCTGCACCAGCACCGGGAGCTGAGAACTGTGTCCCCCACAGCCTTTGGAGTCACATTCAGCTGCAGCCTGGAGATAACAGCTTCCACTGCCACGGGAGGGGGGCTGAGGAGACATTTCCCTTTACCTAAATCGTTGCCTTCATCAGAGTACAAACCTGTTGCAGAAGGTTATCCAGCAAATCCTTGTCCTGCTGAGAAAGTCCATCCTTCTGCAATCTGAGAATAAGTTCAGGTTTCTTATAAGGCTTTAGTGCCAGTAAGTGCACAACCCTATCTTTGAAGGGTCTCTGGGAAATCGCACTATTGCCTCTCTTTATTGCACTGGCAAGGTTGACTGGCGTTGGGCGCTTCCTGGAGGGAACAGCATCGGAAGCTCCTGGTGCAGGTTTACGCACCTGAACCTTTTTGCCTAAAAATGAGATGAGAATAGTGAAGTGCAGCAGTCACCTCGCGAAGGCCGGTGGGCTGTCAGCACCAGTCCGGAGGTCATCGCGCCCCCGTGCAGCGCCACGAGGCGACAAGGAAGGACAAACACCACCAGCACACCCCCTCCGTCCCGACGCGCCGCCGGAACGAGCATCCCGTGAGCTTTATGGTTCATGACAAGCTTGTAGCAAGTAAACAGCAACACCGAGCTCTGGAAACCTGAGTATTATTGGCCACCAGCTCACATAAAGCTCCCTTTGTTTGCCAGCTTTTCATTTATCCCAAGTGCACGTATCCCCACGGTTAATCGAACTGTTTTTGCCCTCCCTATGAGAAGAAAATTCTGCATTATTATGTAGAAGAGTGGGAAATACGGAGTGGAAAGACCAGAACTGGTCAACGAGCGGCTCCCCGCTGCTGAGCTCAGCAAAAACGCTCCTCCAGCAGATGTTTCTGCTTTTAGAACAATAGGAACTTTATGGGGCTGGGTCCACCTCCCTTCCCCCTCCGAACACGGCCCCATGAATGGGGCTGACACTGGGCCATCAGCCTATTCATGAGGGTGCTGCCTGTGCTGATGGAATAACCCCTTCTCCCCTGCGTTTGCCAACATAAAGCTGGCTCAGAAGTGCTTCTCAGCTCCAGCCCCACTGTGGCTCTTGGTTGCTGACAGCACGATCCAGGAATTCATTTTTCCCATTCCTACTGAAAAGCAGAACCCTCACACCATCACTTCGTGGAGCCCAAATCAAAGGACTGGGACTATTTCGAATACGGGAACAGGTCCCAGCTACCAAAGGCAAACCAAGCAAAGCTGAAAACAAAATGTGTAGGTTCCAAGGTCTAAAAACCTGGAGATCCAATCAATAATCACTTGGGCTGGAGAAAGTGACCTTCACTAGGACAAACAACATCCAGCATTTACTGCAAGTGTCTGGGAGGTTTATTCCAGCAGGGCACTGCTCCATTGCTAGGAAGCAACGTTTTCAACTGAGTCATCTGAAGATACTGGGGATTGTCTGCACTGTTTGTTTTACTGAGCTGCACATTGCGTAACCCGGGCCCCATTTCCTGGCTTTTTATTACACACCACAGCGCTGGGAGAGGAAGCACGACCCATCCTCGGCAGGGCTGAGGGGAGGTAAGAGGGAGAATGACACCAATTTGCACGTTAAACATCCCACAATCCAGAAGTCAACTGGATTTTGTTTCCAGAAATGGGACAAGAGAAGATTCGTCAGCTTTCTAGAACTGCCTTAACTCTTGCCAGGTCATGAACAGTAAAAACATCACGTTGGGAGGTTTCCACTTAAAGGCTGCAGCCAAAATGTGCAGGGATAGGAAAAGAAAAAACTAAGTTAAGCCAGGACACAAAGGATTTTCAAATATTTATCCACGTGCACGTCTGTGGGTGCATACACACGTATTTAGTGTGGCTACAAGCACACATCCCCTGCAGCTTTACCTGCAGCTATCTATTTACATATCTGTTTATTCAAGTGTCAGCTCACATCTGTAAGTTCTGCTGCTCTCCAATTCCAACATTTCACATAAATTTTTCCACATCTGAGCTGCCTGGAACGACTCCACTGGTGCTCGAGTGCTGAGCTCCGTGTTCTCCTGGAAATGTGAGAGGCAGCCCCGTCCCTCCAGCCCAGCCTGCAGGGAATCAGCTGATGCTGCTGGCACACCAGGACCTGCAGATCCCACATGAGGACTGTCCTTCCACGCCCTTCCTTCTTGGACCACAGCTCTCCTCCTCAAACACTGACATCTTATCTAGGAGCACTGTGAGCACACTCTCTTCCCCTGCTGCTTTCACACAGCTCTGTCTCCATCTCAGGGCAGTAAAAGGTTTTAGCCAGGAGTATTTTTAATTTTAAAAAAGTTTTGCTCCATCTTTCCGGGAAGCAAATTGCTTTGAGAATCTTCTCCCTCAGAAGCTTTAACTTCAGGCACTTACTGTAATGTTCTCAAAGAGAAGCTAAACAAAATAATAATCTGGCCTACAGGAAATCAATGCATTTCCTTCCTGATTACTATCTTGTTTCTCAGCTTTGAGCACTTGGCTGCTGTGACAATGAGTCAGGGTCAGTTCTACATTTTGCAACTCAACGCTTCTCATCACAGATCCTCTGAGAAGAGACTGGCTGCAGGTCACATGGGCTGCAGGAAAAGCAGCTGTCTCACGGAAAAAAAAAAAAAAAAATCAGTGAAACTTTGCATGCTGGTTACTGTTTGTGCCCTGAGGTTAAGCAGGGCCCTGAGCCGCGGGTCTCTGCAGGCTCCCTGTGCTGTTTGCCATGGTTTTATTCCCTCTGCTAAGGCTTTCCCGCTGCTGTCACAGCGAGAGGGGCTGTTGCAGGCTGCTCTGGTGCCTGTGTTTGTTAGCAGAGGGCACTGCTGCCTGCGTCCTCCCTGCTGCGGTCTCGGGGGGCACAGCTGTGACACTGGTGGCAGTTTTAGCTGAGCTGGCCAGGAGCAGGGACACTGGGAGGGCTCAGCAGGGAGCCCCAGCAGTGCCACGTGACAGAGGTGACCCAACGCCGGAGCCGCGTCACTGCCCACGGACAGTGCCTGGGACCTTACAGATCACCCAGTGCCACCCCCTGCCACGGGCAGCGACACCTGCGGGTTGTTCCAGCCTCATCTCGGGACACTTCCAGGCCTGGGGCAGCCACGGTTCCCTTGGAGCGATGGTGGAAATGAAGACAACACAACACAAAGAGAGCAGCCCCCTAAATCGCCCGTGAGGAACTATCAGGTGCTTTTCAGACTGCCACAATCAAGCCAACAACACCAGGATTTGCCTCCAGAACCTGCTGAGTCCCAAGTGGAGTCCAGAGCCCCAAACTGAGTGGCTGCTTACCTACATATCTCCCCCCAGGTTTAATGACTATGGCGCTCCGGCTGCGAGTCTCCTCCTCTGCCTGTGCCATGCTCTGCCTCGCCTTCTGGTAGGAATCATCAGTAGCACACACGGTGATTTTATCCTGTATGCTTCCCAGGCAATCCAAATGGATATTGCCATTGCTGCAAGAGAAATGCAATGGAAAAGGTACTCCTGACACCGCAAAGGGACACCAGGCTGGCACCGGGGGACAGCTGGGGGGGTGTTAGCTGAATAATAGTGGGGGACACGCACAGGAGCCGAGAGGGAACCAGATGCTTCCCAAAAAACACATCAAAACAGATCGGAAAGACTCTAAAAAGGAAGAACGTGCATTAAGCTTTTTTTAGGGAAAAGATGCTCCGGAACAGAGAGTAAATTTAAAAAAAAAAAAAAAAAATCAAAAAAAAAAAAAAAAAAAGGCTGGGTTTTCCTTGGATGCCCCACTCACCTGGACACATACTGCTGGATGCAGTCAAAGCTCCCCTGGGGGCTGTCCTTGCCAATATTGGAGAGATAAAATGTGAAGGTCCGCACTTCCGCCGGTCGATCGGGCCTCGGGATGGCGATGTGCTGCTCGGGAGAGGAGGAGGAGGGGGAACACTGGTCACTCGGGCACCCCCAGGCTGAGCAGAGCTCAATTCTGCTGCAGCCAGGATGCTCTGAGGCATTTTACAACAAGGAAAGCACCTGGGTTACTGCACAGAGAGGCTGCGAGAAGAATTCAAGCTATCCCTGCCGTGTGCAGGGGGGAGAACAGGAAAGCGAGGGAAAGAGCAGCTGAAGATGGATATTGCTGTGGCAGAACAGAGCTGCCTCTCAAACAGAGCCCACAGCCACCTTGTTCTAGGAACCTGACCCAATTCTATTGATTCAGGCTCAAAACAGACTCGCTCCCACTGTTTATGTTCAACGTAAAACACTCGAGGCTCGTTTCTTTAGAATGAGTGATCCAGTACTAAACATAGCACCAGCCAGGTCACTAGGTAGAGCATGCTCATTCTTTTTTAAGAAATTATAATTCCATAACAAGATTTCATGGCTCACAGTAGAGTGTGACGCTGCTGCTAAATTAAATATTTAATCAAGCATTAAGTGTGCTCCACAGACAACTCCACGGCCATCCTGCATTGGTTTTTTTCACCCCCCACAGCCATTCATTTTTCAAAAGGAAAACTGTCTCCCCTCGGCATTCGGGATCCAACGTAAATGTCAGCATCTGAGCTCTACTATCACATCAATATTTGATAATTAAGATGGCTTCCAGAAGCTGAGACAGAAGGAACACCAGCTCCAGCCTATTTTAGGCCAGGCTTTTACCACACGGATTTATATTTACCCAGACTGCCACATCTATGCAGAAAATACACACTCCCAGCAAGCCAGCCCGTGGCATCCACACATGACTGTGCTGGGACAGGAGGGGTTTTGGGTGGTTTCCTTCAGACCTCAGACGTTTCCAGCAGCCTGGAAAACCCAGGGATCTGTGTCCCTCTGCTCAGCCACAGGGATGTTCTCGGAGGCAGCAAGAAGCTCTTGAGCTGAGCCCGAGTGCGGCATTTCCCTCCCTCAAACAGAGCTCCCTTCTTCCAGAGACAAGCCCAGAAATCCAGACTGGAGCCTTGCTTTATGCAGGAGCACAAGTTATCCCCAGGATCCAGGTCTGAAAAAACTGGGAGCAGATTTTTTGGGTGCTGCTGGACCCTCCCTGAGCAGCCCCATTATCTCCCCTGCCAAACGTGCGCCGCAGCCCTCGAGCCCTTTTAATCTTTCCTGGCCTCCTCTGCCCCCACCCAGGCAGGGGGAAGAAAAATTCCCTTCTGCTTTACCAGAACAGGCACAAAGGCAGGGTTATGTAAGCAGCAGACTGGGGGGATTTTGCAGCTGGAAATTTGGTGGGAACGGGGAGAAAAGGAAAATCCAACGGGGCTGTTCCGCTTCCAGGGGGATGGAGCTGTGCTGCACCTGAGCCTGGAAAACAAAACCTGCAGGGTGTCACCAAATCACATCTCCACACACTAAAAACTTCCTCCTCGCTCCTGCTCTACCACTGGAAAAAACAGCTGCTCCAAAAGGCCCAGTTTTGGATTTCTGTAGGGTTTTTGCAGCATTTCCAGAGGCTGTAAAACCAGGCAGAGTCACTTTAGTACTGAAAAGTGTCGCATGTGCAACCCGGCCGTTATCTAGGAATTATTTTTAGCTGAAAACAGAAGGTTTCTCAAGCCACCAAATCAGCATGGTGACTGCTTTGAGGGAGCCCTAATTTTGGTGCTGGGTATTGCACCAGTAACCAGAGACACTTAAAAATAGCTCAGTACAGATGTGACTTCTGTTTTCTTCTTTCAAGTAACATTCATCTGTGGACAGCTCGCTCTGAACAGAGATTTCACCTCCCTCTATTAATACCAAAACTTCATCCCAAGAAACAGGGGAAACATTGTATTTTCCAATCACAAAGCAAAGACGTTCTGCTCCCAACAGTCATATTAAAAATGCTGCAGAACACACGTGGCTTTGGCACCTGAAGGGTATTTTTTTTCCTCCCCCGTTCAATTCTGTCCCTGCTCTCACCACCCCACAAGCACCTGCAAATTTCACCCAGCCTAAGCTCTGCTTCTGCACGTCTTTGCACCAAAATAGAAGCATTTTCAGTATTTCTAGCACAGTTCTGCACACGATTTGTAATGCTGTGGTACTCCAGCTCTTAAATTCTAATTGATGTGCACATTGAAACAAGCACAATGCTCAAAACTCCATAAAAACTTGGAAAACTATTCAAGAAAATCCATGAGGAAAAACTGACAGGTGCTGCTCCTAAGGAATATCCATGGTCCCACTCTGGAGTAACCCTCTAGTAAAAACAACCTGGTTATTACGACCGAAATTCTGATTATTACACAGAATAAAAGCCATTAACAACAGCAGCATCACTACAGAGAAACACATCCCAAGGCAAAATCCCGAAAGTTTTTATCAGCTCCTGTGAGCTCGGATCCAGACCAGGATCCAGGCAGGAGGTTCTGTCCCTTGTCACTGGAACAGCTGTTTTATTTTGGCCTACAACCACTGCCTTCCTCCTTTCTGCTGCCACCTTGCTGACCCCAGGTTTTATTCCCGACAATTCCCTTCCCTGGTTAATTAGTGTCTCAAAAGTGGAAGTTTCTTTATCTGTGTATTAGAAAGTGAAAGTATCCTTGACAGCTTTTGGAGTAACACTGGAACAGGTGAAAACACATGGACACAGTAATTTAAAGGCTTCTAGAGAATTAAATTCAAGAAGCAGCAGTTTGTTTAAATTCTTATTTTATGTCCTGCCTCCCTCAATCATCAAGTGAAGCTTTTCCCTCTCGAGAGAGGGATACTTGCACAGAAAATTCCCACTATTGAAAGCTCACTGCTTTAAATCACACTGACAGTTGTGCTGTGCACAAACTTCCCACCCCCAAAAGTTACTGGGATTCTCCAGAGTTGCATTTTTGGGAAGCAAAATAGGAAGGCAGCAAATTGGGGAATTGAGGGAGAGCGGAAGAAATAATTTTAAAAATAAAGCAGCTCAACAAATATGTTTTAATGTCATCATCTGGACGTGAGAGCCTGGTAAATTCCTGGAATTATCCTTTTAATCCAACTGATGGAGGATCCCTCGAAAGCATTTCAAGCCTCAGCTCCTTAAAAAGCAGGAGAATCCTGACATGCAGAGTCCTACCCTTAAAAGCAGATGGTTCCCCAGCTGCCAGCTCCTTGTCATACCCGGGAAAAATAATAATAAAGGGACAAAGAGCTCTTTCTGTGTGCTCCCATGGAGCTGCAGCTCTCTTCAAAGCTCTACCTTTGGCCTTTCCTCGTCAGTGCCATTAATTAACCACCGAGGAGGAGCAGGCAGAGGTCAGCTCTGGCTGCCACATCCTCCTCCCAGCCCAGCCCTCCCGGCTCCTCTCCTTCTCCACGGAGTGACACTGCAGGTGCCAGGCAGCTCCTGCACCACCGACTCATCTCTGCGAGTTCAGGCCTCAAATACAATTAACCCTTTTATTTTGGTATTTTTAATTTCTAGAAGCGACTGCAGCATTTGAAAAGATTCTTAATTATCCCCAGAAATTAGTATTTTTTTGTTAATCCTTGTCCATATCAGATCCATGTGGAACCCACCACGAGCAGAGCAGAGGCTCAGGGCAGAGGAGCATTTTAAGCTGTTTTGACCCCTTTTGCTACATTTCCTTCAAGGAAAATCATTCAGAGGAGGCGTTTCCAAAACTTAAGCAGCTTGAGAGGAAAAGTCAGGTGTGGATCCTGCTTCCAAAGGGAAAGGAAAGCATTCCCAGTGTTTTTAGCTTCTTTATTCCATGCAAAGCTCATCAAATAAAGACAAACCACCCACCCTTCAGTTTTCCTCCTCACTTCTGATTGTGCCCAACCTCAGTGGCAGATTTGGATCTCAACTTTCACGCTGATCTTTTGGGGAAGTTTAAGTCTAAACAAAGTAAAAAACCTGGAAATTGCTCCTTTCTTTATTTCCCAGGACAAGAAGGTTTGTATTTTTCTTCTTAACTTACAATAACAATCATGTCTTTCCTGCTACATTTTCTATGTACTGTTAGTGAGAATAATATCACAAAGTAGGATGTGGGCAAGGACAATGTGCTGGGTTTAATGTCTCTACTCAATCCAAGCCTTTTTGAAAGCTTTAATGTGCCAGTGCATAAACAATAATCAGAAGTTCCAGCTGAGTGCAGATTCGTGAAAAAAGAAAACTTAAAAAAAATTAAATTCCCCTTCTTCATGCAGAGGCTGAAGTTAAACACAGGCTTTTTTAGAAAGAAAAGGTATCTAAATGACATTTTTCAAGTTCACTGAAGGGCTGCATTGCTTTACCAGAAACACCACCACGTAAATCTGAACGTTGTCAGCAGCTGGCATGACAGACTGGTTCAAGGGGCTAAAAATACCCCGGAGGTCTGTCATCAGAACAGGAGCTGGGCAACTAAAACTCCTCAGCCTGAAACAACTTCTGGTACTCACAGAATTGCAGTTACATTAAAGAAACCTCCAGGACCCTCGGAGCAGCCTCCAAGCTCTGCTGCTGGAAGGGACTGGGACCCAAAAAGTCTTGCAGAGAGTTTAGCACGGTGTTTTCTGGGGATGCAGGTGAGGAATCCATGGATTTCTGCATCCCTTCCTTTTCCCTGTTCTACCCAACAGCATGGCCTTATAAATCTGAATTTCCCATGGATTTAGCAAGGTTAGGAAATAAAGGAGGAAAAAAGGTTTTCAAGAGAGAGAATCTATGAGCAAACACCTTCCTGGAGCACACCTGAACCTCAATCTTCCACTTTCAGCAATCGCAGCATCACTCCCTGAGCTGGAACAGCCCGAATTCCTCACTCCCATTAAATGTAAAGAACTTTCCAGGGACAGACTTACCCCTTGGCTTCCTTGAAACTGGATGACTGGCTTTGACGTCACAGCATCCTGCAAAAACAAGTGGAAAAACAAAAATTACCTCAGAGAAATTCACAGCTCCAACGTTCGCCGCCAAACCACACTCGAGCTTGATTTTTCACTTGGATTTTTTTACTCTCCTCTTTTTCTTTTTTTTTTTTAAAGGGGAAAGGCTCAGGGAAGTGTATATTTCAAGCCAGAAAACAAAAAATTTCCTGAAACAGTGATTTGTACCTGGAAAAGGGATAAACTAAGGTCATGCTTACTCAGGAGAAGAGCAGCTCAGAGGTGACACGCGGTTCCTCCCGACCCCTCCACCACATTTTGGGCACACAACAGCTCAGCTTTGGTGCTTATGTAAGTTTTGAGTTAAAAAATGGACACTTGAGGGGAAAATTTCTTCCAGTTCTCGGCCTGAGAGGATGCAAAGAGAATTTTTTCCAAGAGAAAGCTGGCAATCCTTTGGAAAAGCAAACTTTTTGCAGCTCCGTTGCAAAATCGTGTTGTTACGTTGCCTGTTTCAACAATCGGCCTCTTCCTCCAGGCTCAGTTGCTTACATTTAAAAAATCATATTCCTGTGCCTCTAAATCCACTCAACTTCAGCCTTTTTGCCTTCCTGTGATTTCAGAGATCCCAAAGACTTTTCAATCCCAAGTCTCACCTGAGGTTTTAACTCAAGGAAGAGACAACAGACCCAACCCCAGCCACGCTGAGTTTGGATTTCTCCGATTCCAGCACAAGCGGGGCTGTGGATGTTTTATTTCCTAAATCACACAGAGCCTCTTTTTCCGGGAATTGTGCTCCACGGGGCTCGTGGGATCCCACTGTGAAGCTTTCCAAAGGGACAGAAGAATTTATAAATAGGTTGAAAGAGTCATTTAGAAGTGAAAATGTTGCCGTGTGTATGGGAGACACATTTCCATGGGAAAACCACCAGGAATTCGGGACAGCAAGCCCAAAGCATGAGCTGTACTGTCCTGTTTGTGTCACCCCGTTTCCAGTGGATCCATTCCCAACGGATCCATTCCCAACGGATTAGAGAAATAGATACTTAAATTTTAGCAGCAAGACAGTTAAAACAGCTTGAAATTTATGAAGTTGATCATCTCTCATAAAACTTTTCCAGCCCAGGAGTGAAGAATCTCAGCCACGACGTTAACAAAAAAATGGATAAATTCACCAGCAAAATAAAAATCCTTTTAGCCCAGATAAACCTAACAAAACTGGGATGGATAAACCCAGCCCAAGACAGAGTCTGAGTCTTTGAAGAGCCCATCCAATACAATTTCACAGATCTGCATCACACCCAGGATCATTACAGGACATTTACGACGCTGAGGAAAGCAGGAACATGCTGGGAGCTGACAGCACTCCCTGAGTGCTGGATAAGGAATTTTATAGACCCAGAACAACCTTTAGAAAGCACCAATAAACAACATCTTGCTCTTGGTACAGAGATCACTGAATTCCTCGAGTGCCACGACACTGCATTCCACAGCACACTGTTCATGGACAGCCTGGCCAGCTTTTTGTTCCCTGTGTCCAGAAATTCATAGGAACATACTTGAGCAAACAAGCATTTGAAACATGAAAAAAATCTGCATTTAAGAAAAAAAGAAAAAAAAAAAAAAAGCCAACCCATGTGGTTCTCGTACAGCAAATTACAGATTTGGGAAGTTCTGCTCTTCGGTCTGGAAAGTTGTCTAAGGGGAATAAAAAGGGGGTAAAGAGGATGGAAGTGCAATAAGGAGGCAGGAACAAAAGTCCTGACGCACAAATCAGGGCATGGTTTAATTACAGAACTCATAAATCCCACAGTCTACAAATAAACTGGTTTGAAGTTAAGTGGGTAATATCAGCTTTATGCAAGTTAAACGGCAAAGTTGAGATTTACCTCCCAAAATTCAGCGTTTCTGTGCCTGTTTGTGGTCCCCCCAGAGGAATATCCGTGCTGGAACTCCCTGCCACGCTCCACAGAAGGGATCCCAGGGAACAGATGGATTTGGATGGACACTGCACCATCCCAGCTCCCTTTTTAGGCAGGGAAGGGGAAGACTTTTGGCATCTCAGCAGCACCATCCCTGAACCTCCACAGGCATCACTTCCCTGATGTCCAATTCCTACGGCTCGTTCAGAATGTTCATGGAAGAGGAGAACACACTGCAAACCCTAAACTAATTAAGGATGTGACTCTAAGTACCTTTATTAGATGAAATTAAAACCCTGCATGGACACCTTCATTCAGAATAAAAGAGAACAGATGAATGACATGAAACCAAATTAAAACCACATTTCCATTTATATCTTCCTTTGGATTAACTTCCTTGGATGTTCCCGGATAGACAACCCCAATTTTCAAGAGTTCTTGCTGCCCTTTCCAAAACCCCTCTGTCATTTTCTGAGGAGTCACCTCAGAGTCACTGAATTCCTCTTCCTCAGGATGCCATGACTGAACCTCCTGCGTTACAGTTCCTAGAAGCGCCATTCCATCCCTTTTGAGTGGGAACAAGGTCTTTCCCTCTGCCTTTCCAATTAAACCAAGCCACCTCCTCAGCCCTGGATGCAGTAAATCCTTGCCAAGTCAAGGGCGCTGATGAAACCTCACCTTTGTGTTCAGACAGGAGGAAAAACAAGGCAGATTTGTCCGAGCAAAGGGGCACAACCTCATCCCCTTCCAATGAATTCCAGCTTTATCCCTCCAGGAGACTCTCTGTGTTTAAAAACAGCTCCTGGAAGCTGACTAAAGATAAAAATCTAAGGAAGAAAAGCACAGTTCAGGTACTTTGCAGCAGCCACCTGCCAGGCGAGCAGGTTTTATGCTGCTGCCAGGTACCATATGTCCATCCCTGCAGCTCATCCACGAGGGTGACGGCGCTGGAGAGGTCCAGAGGGAAGGAGCACAATTCCTGGGATGTGTGGGGCCAGGGGCACGCAGGGAGGAGCACAATTCCTGGGATGTGTGGGGCCGGGGGGCACACAGGGAGGAGCACAATTCCCGGGATGTGTGGGGAACGCCCCACGAGAACCGCCCGTTTCCAGAGGCAGCGAAGCCCCTTTAAACACACCTCGGACGCAGGAATTCCATTCCTGCCCGTGCCATTGTTCCAGCTGAAGGCTTCCTGACGCAGCTGGAGGGTTGGCAAAGCATTCCCGCAGCCCCGGTGGTTGCCAGGTCCCACAAGCAGCTGCGTCNGGATGTGTGGGGCCAGGGAACAGGCAGGGAGGAGCACAATTCCTGGGATGTGTGGGGCCAGGGGCACACAGGGAGGAGCACAATTCCCGGGATGTGTGGGGAACGCCCCACGAGAACCGCCCGTTTCCAGAGGCAGCGAAGCCCCTTTAAACACACCTCGGACGCAGGAATTCCATTCCTGCCCGTGCCATTGTTCCAGCTGAAGGCTTCCTGACGCAGCTGGAGGGTTGGCAAAGCATTCCCGCAGCCCCGGTGGTTGCCAGGTCCCACAAGCAGCTGCGTCAAACTTCCTCTGGAACGGCAAAGGAGCTGCTGGACCAGAGCAGGGCCCATCCTGCAGCCCCAAAGCTCGGCAGCAATACCTCCCAAAGGAACATCCGAACCACAGCTGCACCTCTGAGATCTACCCAAACTGGAATTACCGGCTTCACCCTCTCCACCTGACTGGAAAACAGACCCTCAGAAAGGGCCTGGATACACCCCGGCATTTACTCCATAAAATTTCATTTATTTGCCATCTGGAAAGAGAATTTCCACACTTCCATGCCCAGTTCCCTGCTTTCCACAGCTCCTGCCGTATTCTCTGGGAATGGTGGAGAAATAAAACCCTTAAAGCTCTGCTCTGGGATACCAACCTGAATAAAACCCCACAGACCCAAGTGTTTTTTTGTCAGTCCTCCACATACCATAAGATTATTTCAAAAGTCATGCGACTAAACCAGAAAAACCCCAGAACTCATCCCCGAAGCTCCCACAGGATATTTGGCTTTTATTATCGCAGCATTATGATCATCTTTTAGTTTCCTCAGGCTAGAAGAGAGCGAGAAAAACCCTAAAGAGAGACTCTGAAATCTCACAGAGGTGGTGGCAACACACAAACAGCTCCTCACACTTAAATATTCCAGGTCTGGCACATGGAAGCCGAGGAAAGAGTAGGAAGAATAAGAAAGTGTCAATAAAACACGGAAGAATTGAATGTAAAACTAATGAAGTGTTTTATCAGGGCTGATTGAAGCTGGCAGAAGGTTTTAAACACCTTTAGTGGAAAAGCTGGATAGGATGTTCCTAGCCGGGATCAGAAAGGACACTGGAAATCCTCAGGTCAAGGAGCCAGCTGGAAGCCTCCCTGTTCCTTCAGGGAAATACAGATAATTAAAGAAGACATCATTTTGGGAAGTTCTGTCATGTATTTACTGGAATTTATACTGCAGGCTGTGTTCTATGGAAAATATTTGCCTAAACTTAGTATTGATGTGTTTGTCTGTTTTGTTGGATGTTCAGAGCCACCAATGCCCAGAGTGCAACTGAAAATTTACCCTTATTTGTGTTGGAACAAGGAGATTCTTTTCAGAATTTAAAGCTTCTTGCAAACAGTTAAAATTAGTAGCAAGAACTCCAATAAATATACAGAGAAACTATAAAATCCTGCTAACCAAGGCTGGCATTAATGGGATGTTTCCAACCATCACCTGCAATTCCAGGTAAAACCAGTGCCCAGGTAAAGCTGCTGCACCTCAGGAAGCAGCTACAAAAATGGGAACAACCAGAAACTGCTTAAAAAGCACAAATTTCAGACTCTGTAATGCCCCAGACTCCAAGTTCCTCTTTAATTCTTTGGTTATGACTGGTTTATGTTTCTTTAGCCTACACAGTGAGGTCCAAACATAGGCAAGTCTCCCTCCCCTGCTTCCTGTGGCTTCCCAGCACAACTGGGCCAAGGGTGGGATGAAAAGGGTCTGATCCCAGCCCAAGAGGATCCCCAGTTTAAGCACACCTGGATAGCTGGGAAAACCTCCTGCAGAGCCACACAGATCTTACCTTCCATTTCCATTGTTGTTTTAAACACCCTCCCCAAGAGCTTGCAAAGCAAACCAGAGTCCAAAGGCAAAGCAGATCCACCCTGCCCCTCGCTGTGACAGACTCCCAGGAGACACCTCCGAGTCCCTGAGCTCATCAGCAGCACGAAATACAAATCCCAGGGGAAGGGAATACCCTGGAATAGACCCACGGCTTCAAGAGAGTCTGGGTGAAGTTTGCTGGCAGCCAATTAGCCCAAGCCGGCCCAGGAGAGAGCCACTGAGGATTAGGGAGAGACAAAAGGCTGCTCCCAGGACATTCCACTATTCCAAGGCTTGTATTTACCTCCTCCCAGAAACCCAGCAGCCAAAAAAGCCTCCTGAATATTCCTCTTTTTATGTCCCATCTATTACTTATGGAATTAAACCACCGTCTCCCTGCAACACAATTTCCATCTGCAATTTGAGGCCTCCCAAGGATCCCGTCTGAAGTTGAGGACAGATGGGATGGAGTCTGCTGCGACCCGAAAATTACAGTTTTGCTGTTCAAATCCAAAATTCTCATGGAAGGAGCCTTGGAGAGTCCATGTAAATCCACCACTACTGAGGCTTTCTACTCAAGAGAGGTGCCAGCTGCCCAGGGGGATGCTGCTGGAGGATTCAGGATTCGCCTGCATCCTTCCAGGGATGCAGATGGGACCTGCAAAGCCCAGGGAGCAGGAGCAGAGTGGGCTGTGACAGGAGTTCCTCGGGCAGCAGTCCCCAAATTATCCCACAGACACCTTTGCTCACTCCTCCTCTCCAAGATAATTCCATTTATCACCTTGATGATCCAGTGTTGTCACAGACCCCTCATTTTCCCCTCCTCAACATTTAAAAGAATTTATTTTGGGCAGAAGTGAACACTCGAGCTTTTAACACAAATAATTATTAAAAAGGTGCTTTTGATGAAGGTTTAAGAGCTGGACTCTCACCAATTACTCTGAACTGTAGTTTGTGTTTATTATCATTATCATTTGCCTAAATAGGCATTAATGGACACATTATCACCATAATATTAAAGCACCTACAAATCCTGCCCAGAAGTACAAGCTGCAATAAAATGCTCAAAAGCTTTTATGTCAGCCAAAATGCTACGCTGCACATTTGGAAGTTTTTAATTGCTAAACTGCAAAGACACACTGGCTTCTTTGGCTATAATTGCATCATTTCAAGTGGGCTGTTACAGCACAAATGTTGCTTCCTCAGTGGTTTAATTTTCCAGGGTTAAAAATCGAGAGTGCTTCCATAAGATAGAAAATAAAGGAGTTTAAAGTGTCAGCTCAGAAAAACCCCTCAACTTGATTTGCTGAAATTTATGGTTATGTTAAAGAATTTTACCATTCCAAGTTCCTTTAAATTACGGAATTTCATTCACCATTCCCAGCTCCAAAGTTACAGAATTTCACCACTCCCAGCTCCTCAAAGTTACAGAATTTCTCCATTCCAGTAAAATTACCGATTTTACCAGGAAGCATCATGAGCAGGCTTTGACATCACTACACACTGGGCATCTCAGGTATCATCCCACTCAAAACACGGAAAAACTCTAATTTGTGTAAAGTTTAGAGAGTAAGACACATGATTAAGTTAAAAACCAAACTGTAGCCTCATGGAAATGCTTTGTCCTGCCCTGTGCAGCAGAAAGCCAGGCCCTAAATGGACAATAGCCTGTATCAGCAAAGCAGAGAGCAATTAAACTCCACTGTCATCAAGATGTCACCCCACAGGCACGAGAGCTGAGCCAGCCATGCAGCCTGTTCTCTCTCGCATGCCTGGAGCTTCTGAGCTCAGCTAATCCACGTTAAAAAGCTCCTCCTGAATAAAATGCAGTGTGTTTGTTGGGTCTCTGCTGCAGAATTTAGCCGGGGACTCAAACCGAGCCAACCGAGCTGTGCAGGGGCGAGGCACCCCTCCCTGCAGCTCCCTGCACGGGCGGTGCCACGGCTTCCACCAGTCAGGAATTAGGGGAAGGAGATGGAGAGGGAATCAGGATACATGAACCCCACGGCACCCCAAAAACCCATCCCAGAAACTCGGGACGAGGGACGGACGTGGAGGCTCACCAGCCTCAGTGACAGGCTGCGGCACGCGGTGATTTTTGCCAGATTCCCGCTGTTTTTTTCATGGAATAATGGAATGGGTTGGGTTGGAAGGGACCTTAAACCCCATCCAGTTCCAACCCCAGCCACGGGCAGGGACACTGCCACTATCCCAGGTTGCTCAAGCCCAGCAAAACTTTTTTGCCTCAATTTGGTAACTCCAATTAAAACTTTCCAGTGCTTCAAAGGAATCTCTGCTCCCTAGCACAGCATTAAATGATGTTCTTTCTGTATTTGCAAAAACAAAGCTTTAAACTCCCAAAGAACGGATGGCTCTGACACAGCCTGATCCTCTGGTCATCCTCAGCACCAGAGCACAAACCTTGGGAAAGGTGGGTTTGGGAAGGGAGCTCCAGCTCCCTGCACACCTCGAAAAATCCCGGGACAAACCACATCGCTCCCGACCATCAAGCCAGGATGTTTGGCCAGCACAAGGTGCAGTAGTTTTCCACTAGGAAGGAAAGCTGGGCATAGAGGCAATTTAGGCAATGCCTTTCAGGAAGAAAATTAAAAGGAGGCTCAAATCCTTGGAGAAATAATTAAAGTATTGTGAATTGGTATCGCGTTTACTCAGCCCACTGTGGAGCAGAGGACTTTGTTTGGCTGGAGCAGAGCCTGGCTCTGGCAAACAGAGCAGCCCATCCACTGGGCTGAGCCCTTCCCAAGAGCAGGAACCACCAAATGCCTTCCTGCGATCCCTGCCCCGAAATTTCTATGGCAGTGCAGATACAAGAACTGAGTAACTCCTCCATGAGCACAGAGAGGGACACAGATTTGCTCTGCAGTAAATATGAACACACAGAGGGGCTGACACGGCTGCAAGGAGGAAATGGTCCGTCTCCAAAGAAAATTCCAGCTTTTTTTATGCACAGCTGGCACTTCCAGAGGACACTGAAAAGTTAAATCCACCTGCCTGCAGGGAAAGGCTCCCCTGCAAGAGGACAAGATGATACAGGTTCAATTTAAGAGCTACAACATTTTTATTCCAAACATCAGTTCCCTTTGGAACGGCCAGTCAGCCACTGGATTCACTGCTGCTTCCTGGACACCCAACTTCACTGCTGGATGGGATCTGGGGGCTCTGTCTGGCTGAAGATGGAAAGCAGGGGAAATCCAACCCAAAACCAGAGGGGACTCCAAACCCAGCCCCAAAACCAAGAGGGCTTCAAACCCACCCCAAAACCAGAACGGTCCGAGGTCAGGGGGAACGTGGATGGCAAGAAACAGGAAAAGATCAAAGTGGGTTTGTGGCACCACGGGCTCCCAATTAACTCAGCCACAGCTCCAGATGTCAGGAGCAGAGGCAGGAGTCGGCCTCCTCCGGGAATCCAGCTTCGGAGTCTCCGCGCGCGCTTCCCAACGGACAGCGCTCCTTTTCTGACTTGATGTTTTCCCTCTTCGCTTTTCCGGGGAGTTAAGGGAGACCTGCTCATTAAGGCGAGCAATAACCATAAAGTCTCATCACCAGGCTGCCACGAGGGCTGTAATGATGATTATCTGCAGTTTAATCAGGACGAACTCCCACCAATCCCACTGTTAACAAGACGGGGCTGCTCGGGGAGGCTCTGTCAGAGGACCAGGAGCCAACTCCCACGACTTCCCAAGGCTTAGGGAGGAAAGGCTTTTAGAAGGAAAAAAGCTCCTCTGCATCCCCGTGCAGCTTCCAGCGTTTAGAACTGACCAAAGCAGTCAAAATCAATTAAAAATGTCTATAATGAAAGAACTATAAAGTCACAGAACACGGCGCTCGTTTTTCAGTGTAATAACCCAGGAGTTTCCTTCCTGCGAGTAAAAAAAACCTCCCAGTTTTGATACAATTACTGCATCTCCCTGAAAAGGAAGTTTCATTTTGTGTGAGTGGATTTTCTGCATCCGTTACTCACTCCAGAAGGGTGTTCCAGACCCTCCCTGACACCGAGAACCAGCAGCCCTCAAAGCTATTTTAATTTTATTAGTCAGTGTTGCATTCTCGAGCCAAAACCGTCCATTCAAACACCTTTACCTTTATTTCAGTCTTGTCCTGTTCTCCCCAAGACAGAGGTTCAAGGATCCTTTTCCCTTTTCCACAAGCACACCAGAAATCAGCAAAATTCTGCACTAACTCTTCTTTTTATCATCCTTTTTCCTGCAGGGATTTTTCTCCTCTAACTCCGACTGAAAGCAATAAAAGGTAAAAGTGGGAAAGCATAAAACAAGTTGCAACAACATTTCCCAAAGCTCTCCTCCAAAGATAACGCTGTGCTGGCAAATCCATTGAAAAAAAAAAAAAAAATAAAATTAAGCACAAACCTAGAAATATGTCCTATCATTTTATGACTTGCAACTAATTTGGGGAAGAGTTAAATGAACAAATCCCAACGCTCACCCTTTATTAAAAGTAGCAAATCTAGAGTAGGTTGCTTGTACAGGAGGAAAAAAGTGGTTTAAGTAAAATTAATTTTGAATTTAAGTCTGCTTATATGGGCTGAGTCTGTCCCTCTCTTGCAGAGCAGCACTGCCTAGCTTTGAGCAGTTACAGTAAATTAAAGACAGGGTAGAAAGAAGGAAGGTAAATATTGGTATTTCTAAAGTGCAGGCAAAGGAAAGCAAACCCTTAGATTTGTTTTTCAAACACATGGATTTGCTTTGAAGCAAAGTTTTCAACAAAAAACAGTATTGCAGAATGGAGCTTCCTGTTCAGCCTCCATATATTTGAAATACTAATAATATCAATTACAATATTAAATATAATATTAAATAAATATTAAATATAACATTAAATATTATATTAAATATTCCTCTAAGAGAAGTCCAGCAGTATCTGCAGCATCTGCACACATTTGCATTGCCAGACAACTCAGAGAGACCTCAGCCTGGCAAGAATCCCATTAAGACATCCATGCCCAAAATTCCCTGGGTAATCATCTCCTGCATGCAACACTGCTTGTTTTTGCAGCAGCATTTTATTGGAGTTATCAGACGATCCTGTTAAATTGGGAAAGGACTGAGGGGAAAAAAAAACCAACACCACAACAACAGAACTGGCAGAAGGAAACTGAATCATCCAAAATTCCCAACTCTGCTAAAGGTGACCAGCAGCGCTGGTTTTCCCTGGAGGATTCACTCGTTACGAGCCAAGAATTCAGGGGGGTTAGATGTTCTCAGATTAATATTTTATGAATCATTCCTGTCGAACAGGACACCTTGAATGAAGCCTTCTGTGCCTCCTCTGGCAGAAGAGGGA
Source organism: Cnemophilus loriae (assembly GCA_013397755.1). NCBI lineage: Eukaryota > Metazoa > Chordata > Aves > Passeriformes > Corvidae > Cnemophilus > Cnemophilus loriae. The sequence continues at coordinate 20,603 of VZTF01002725.1, read as the reverse complement.
AGTTTGCTGATTTTGAGGTGCTGGAGATGTGGCCACCTCTGCAACAACCCCAAAAACCTTGTGGAAACGACAAGGAAAACAAATTTCCATCATGGAAACTGCCTGGCTCGCTGCTGTCCCTCTTGGAGATGGCACTTTTCCCTGATTTTAGCCTTTCTGAAGCAATGCAGCTTCGGGGCTGTTCTGACAAGGAAATCAGCTCTGGGTAACACGAGGATGGGAGGCTTTTGGGGTCTGAGTGCCCAAAAAGAACCACAGCAACTGCCCAGGGTTTGTATTCCTGACCATTCCCACCCTCAGCGGGTCCAGATCTGACATGTGGATACAACTGAAAAATCACAATTTTTATAAATTTCATCGGAAAGACTGAGGATTAGTTATTAAATCTCAGGAAGTGCCAAGATTTGTTTCCTTTCCCTGGGGAATGGGAAGCAGAAATCAGCTGACGTGCACTGGCCCGGCCCAGACGCACCCACACAGCCACGGAGAGGGGATCCACTCCTGCAGGATGAAACCTCCCTGTTTCTGCTGCTCACAGCACAACATCCACCATGAGCGCTCACCTACTCTTCTGGCCAGTTATATTCTCTTTAAATCTCCTCTCGTTTCAACCTTCACACATTTCTCTGCTCTCCTGAACTGCTCTGTGGGTCAGAATTCAGGGGGATCTCGTACCACTGGACAGGTACCCAAAACCACCTCCAGTTCTCATCTTGCTACAAAAACAGAACACAAACGTTTCCCAGCCAAGCATCTTCCAAGAAACAGAGCCATCAAATCCTAATTCTCAGCCCAAGACAAGAGTTAATGGTTTTTTTCTAAACTGTTACCTTACAAAAGCTGCTTATGGACAATTCTTTAATGACTGTAAAGCACAAAAATTCTCACTGTGTTGACCAGACCTAAGATGTGGACGAAAAACCCACCCTCAGAGGGTAAAACAGTCAAAAGCTTTTCCAGGACCAGCTGTATCAAGTGTATCTACTACAAGTATTTTGGTTTTTGCACTGTACAAAACCCCCAACTGCCAGAAGAAAACGTTTCCCAAATTAATACAGAAAAGTGTGTCACGATAGCACCTCTTAACTCCCCCTCATCCCCATCATGGATAAATAAAGCTTCCAGAACTGATTAAGACACCCAAGCTCCTCCATACGAGGCTGACGGCCACAAAAGTGATGGGAAGCAACTACAGAGCCACATTGAGGGCTGGCATTTGTTCCACTGGCCCCTCCAGAAATTTTCCTTAAATAGAGCATTTCTCCTCTGGTTCAAACTCCTCCACCTGTCAAACACAGGTAATGTTTCCCAGGTGGAAAGCAAGAGCTGGATCACACTGGCACCTGCAAATCACGGATCCTTAAATCCTGGAAAAATCACAGAATCATTGAACACCCTGAGCTGGAAGAGATTCCTCACAAGGAATATCAAAGTCCAACTCCTGGCCCTGTACAGACACCCCAACAATCCCACCCTGTGCCTGGATTGGGATCCTTGAAAACAACCACAGAGCAGCAGGAGACACATGAAAGAAGAAAATTAAAGGGTATTAAGAACAGCTTAATAAACAACTTGGAAAACTTTTCAGAGACAACAGCTCAGGCAGAATTTTAAAACCACAACCTTTAAGTTAGACTGAAAAGTAAGGATCATTTAAATCCCGTTTATGCCGGAATGCCCAAGTATTCCAACACTGGCTGGCTCCAAGTCTGCCTAAGAGAAAGGAAGAAGGATACTCTTGAATTACACCAGGTGGATTTCACTGAACCTCAGCTCAGACTTCAAGCACCATTCCAAGAATAGTTTTATAAAAACGCTGAATGGGTCCAGTCAGCTACAACTGAGTTAAAAATAAATCTCTTAAATGCCTTCCAATATACCTGCATTGCTGTGTTTGTCACCAATCTGCAGGTTTCCAATTATTATTGTTTTTAAGCTATTTTTCTTTCACCCATCAGGTTAAAAAGCCACATAGGCACTAAGAGAGGCTGGCTAATTACAGCTCCAAAACTGCCAGCAAATGTACAGTTAAGAGAGAGCTGGTGGAAAAATCTGTCAGGTTGGCATCTCCAGCATGGTATGTAACAAAAAAGATAATTCACCTTTTCAGCCCCAATCAAGGTAACATGGCTCTTACAGCCAAGATGTTATTTGGAGCAGTTTTACTGTGTCAGGCTGCTCACGCAGAGCGAGCTGAGACATTTAATACGTGAAAATTAAAGCAAGCCATTAAACACAGCAACACTGGGTTACAACTTATAAAACAGGAATAGTGAAATATCAGAAGCTGACAGTTGCTTCTGACCTAGTTTTCACTGGAGAACAGTCAAAGAGCCAAAAAGACTGAGGCGAGGCTGAAGGTGCTGAAATTCCAGTAGTGCTGGGGAACAGGATTAGAGGAAAAGCCTTCAGACATTCAAAGGACTGAGGAAGCGTCACGGAGAACAGGGAGGTTCAAGAGCTTGGGTTCAATGGCAAGGGACATCCTGGGGAGGAGGAGGGACAGCAGGGCTTTAGCCAGGTGGGGATGAAGTCAGAGGTGTTGCAGGACCTCCTCAATGGGGCAGCAGGAAGCCAAGGTGAGGAGCAGAGAAAACCTCAAACACAGAAGGAATCATTTTAAAAACACCGTGCCCGGATTTCAGGAGATATTTTCGTTGCTTTTCTTCTGAGAACACAAATGTGCTGTCAAACACCTGGGCTCATTTGAATAACAAGAGGAAAAATTAAACCCCTTTATGCAAGAGAACTGCAAGTACCCAGGGCTTCCGAGAGATCCGGGGAGGGGGGGCTGCTGCGAGGAAAGCCAGGTGATCCATCCCAGTAAGCTGTTCACATGTCTCCCTCTATTCTGCAGCTCCAAATTTATTTCCACCAGGCAGCTCCACGCTGGTTTTAAGCCTCATTAAGGAGCAGTATGTTGCTGGGCTGACATGTCAGATTTTTAAATGACCTTTGTACCGACCCACAGCGTTACCAAGCTGCTAAGAACAGGGGGAAAAAAAGAACCAAACAAGTGGTTTTCTATGATTAGGAGAGGTACAGTCGTGGCTGTTTGCATTTATTTGAGTTCCAAAAAAACCCCCACCTGTCAGTAAAGCAAGCCATAAAAAAAAAAAAAAAAAAAGAGCAATTCTCTCTGAAGGGCAGCTGTGACAGCATCAGCACTGCTGGCCATTCTTAACGTGGGACTTATCACACAAGGTAAACAGGAGTGACTATCAGTTAATGAACAACACAACCCCGAGGCTGAATTTTAAAGAGCGTTTTTCTCTACTGCAATCTTTTAATGAAAATACAGCAGTTCAAACCCACCGAATTTGCTTACGAAAGTCTAATTTATTTTAAGACATATTAAGACACCAGGGCTGATTCACTTGCCTATGTGCTCATGAGGTGGCTTAAATGAGCTGCTGAAACATCAGAACGATCCTTATCTTGCACAGGGCTTTACTCCTTTTCTTGCAAGAGAAAAATATAGAAAGACAATTGAGAGAGCAGATTGACGAACTCGTTCAACCATCCCGGAACAAATCTCACCTCACAGCCACACTGCTGAGCCCAGGAAAACAAGCCTGGACCAGTTCTGCTTTCCTTGTGCCCAGCTACATCCTATTGACACTCAGAGGGAAGAGTAATTACTAGTCTGAGAAAGTTCTGCTGAAGATGATCTTCAGATGTTCCTCACGGAGTCACAGGCAGCGCCGCTAGAAGAGGCTGCGCTAAACCACACTCAGAGCCTGCATCCTGAAGGAACCCCAGAGAAATCCGGCCAGCAGCACCCCACGAGCCAGACCAACCTCAAAAGCTACAGCGAGATGCTCAGACACAGATTCTTTTGGCCTCCAGGCAAACAGAGGTGCTCCAATGCCAACCAGGACAGGGGGAGCACAACTCGACAGACACTCGGAATTCAGCAGGGATGTCACCCAAATTTCCTACCATCTTCACAGGGCAGAAAGCAATAAAGCAGTCAAATATCCCAGGTTTTTTTTTCCTATCACTGAGGGAAGCTGCCCACGAAAAATCCAGCTGAAAATACTGCGCAAGAGAACCTCTCTAGATTTCCTACCAGGATAGGACCTTGTGTTACATACCCTCCGCTAACAGCCTCCTCCAGCTTCCAGGGATGCTTTCTCTGGGAGAAAAGTGAAGGCAGTTGCCTGAAGAAGTTAAATTAGGTGCTGCCTTTACTTTAGGCAAGAAGCACAGAACCTGCACTGTTTCAGCTACCTCTGTATTTGCACTGCCAGGCTGGTTGGTAACAAACCTGCTCCAAAAATAAAGCGACAAACAGTAAAAGAAAGAACACACTCTTCTCAACTGGCAAAAATCTACGTAAAAAATAAGTCAGATGTTTCTTTGCTCTCCGCAAGGACACCTGAGAAAGTTCAGGTTACAACAAATTCCAAAAATAAACATGAAAAATTTTCAGATAAGAAGAGGAAAAACATACCAGGGCTGCTGACTAAACAGAGAACGACCACAGTGCCGTGGAAAGACTCCCCGGGTCTGAGCCCAAAAACCCCCAGAGAATTCAGACATTCAGACAGAGAATCTCTCTTGCCCGACAGAGGCAGCTCAGCCAATTCACACATGCAAAAGAAGCGGTGTGGCCACTGAGCCAGCACTTAATTGTCTGACCAGAATTTTTGGTCTAAATTTAACAATCCAGGCAAGTCGTAGTTAGCTGGAAGGTTTTGCTCTCTTAGCCCATCTAAGTTAGGATAAATGTGTCTCTTCCTGCTGTCAGCGTCAGTAAATTTAGTCTTAATGACAAGTAAAAGGCCTTTAGATGGAGTTAAATGGCTTTAATTGTATGAGAGAGCTCAAACTTGCAGCCCAATGCAGGAAGCACCCACATTAGGTACAGCTCCAAATGGCTGCAGGAAGGTTGTGGAAACATGCCTGGAACTATAACATCAAACCTTCCAGGTAATAAATCTATTTCTTCTCCCCCTTCACGTTAAGAAACCCCAAAGTGTTCTAGATTTTAATGCATTAAGAACAAAGTCCGTAATTCATGAGCAGAAAAATGTTTGCTGTTGGTTTTAATCACCACCACGCTCCACGTCAACCCGAGCACCTGTTCCAAGCAGATCCAAGATATCCCATTTACGTCCCTAAAGGTTAAATATGTTTTACTTTATCCATTACTACCTCCCTCTTCCCATTTCCACATTTGCAAAGATTAAACATGAAGCCGCTTCCTGAGCGGAGTTGTGTGTTTTGGGACTCTCCACCAGCTCCAAGACTCCAGGCTGGGAGAACTGGTTCGTGACAATGCACTCGCTCGGCTGCATCATTCTCCTCTGGAAAGCCACACTTTATTTCTGGAATAAAAGCAAGGACTGGGAGCTGTGACGTGTGTCAGGAACACAGGAGCTTTCAGACGCTGTCCCTTAGCCCCCTCGGTGCCATTAGCGAACGGGGACCTCAACGAGGCAGGAAGCATCCGGGATTCGCAGCAGGAAAAGCAGCAGCAGCAGCTTCCCACAAAACACTCAGATAACCAAAGGTTCTTTTCAGTGCTGATTAAACGCGAGAGAAGGAAGCAGAGCTTGTGGCCAGGACCACCAGGCTCCCATCAAAACACAGCTGCCCTGCAAGGACACGGGGTGGGAACAGCGAGCAAGGTCACAGCCACGGGTGCCACTGAGAGCACTTTTCAAAAGAAATTGGTCACAGGGCTCCTACGCGCTTCTTAAGGGACTATTTATGGGAGCAGAAGTTGTTCTTAATTCTGCAAGAAGCAGAAGCAGAGGTCACGATTGGGGCTCCAGCAGCTCTGAGGGATGAACATCCCTGGAAGTGGGAACAGGTGCCGCCAGACTTTTCAAAAATCTATTTTAATGCCACAGGAACTCTCGTTTCAGAGCAAAGTCCTGCTCAGCACTGTCTGCAGTCAGCAGGATCTGCCCCAGACACCGCTGAAGGAAATGAAGACACCCTGTGACAGAGGCTCCGACCTTCCCAGCTCCGTCATTTTACAGCAGTTTCACTCTGAATCACGAATTTCCGCCTCCGTTTGGGGCCGGGTGCTGGAGCCCCACAAGTCATGGAGTTAATGAGCTGCTGCCACCTAATCAGGGCGGCCACACCGTCCCTCTGGCAAGTGGCAGACGCTCAGGGAGCACTTCAAAGGCCCTGAAACTCTCCCTGGGAGCGAGGGCTGCTCCCTTCCCCAGCATCCTGGTGGAAAGGTGAGCCCAGCCAGAGCCGGCTCGCTGGCCTTATATGGCTTCCAAGGCACAATTTCCGCTTGCCCAAGCGCAGGCAGGGTGGAAAAATTTGCTTCCTTGCTACTCCGCCCATACCGGGCTCCGAAAAGCATCCACCGAGTCCTGGATCCGAAAGGAATGGAAGAATTTACACAGCTCAGCTCCCTGGAAGAGGTGAAGCCACGGCTTTGGCAGCACCCCGGGTCACCTCAAACACCGGGGGAGCAGAGGGAGCCCACACCCGGGCAGGGGTGCAGAGAGAGGCTGGAACCGCAGCTTTTATTCTCTGCATTCCCTACGAAAAAGTCTCAATTCTCTTGCTATTCAGCTGCACTTAAGCCGTTCACGTTTGACGGTGGCAAGCTTTACAGGTTAACAACGAGTTGGGAACATTATTTCCTTTCACTGATTTGGCCATAATACACTTTATTATATACCAGGAGCACAGAAAACAGCCTTGGCTCAGGTTTCCACACTGTTTTCTGCACAAGCCAGTATTACTGTGAACAATTCTGAAGCCAGTTCTACCTCCTGGTCACAGTGAGGTCCATGTTGTCCAGGTTTTGGGTCATTATCGACTTCTCTGAGCACCACAACCAGACCAACCCTCCTATTCACTAAACAAACACAGCCACATCCATCACCCTCGATATCCACAACTGCTGGCGAAAAACGAAGACCATACACGCAGGCAATTAAAAAGCTGCTTAATTTTCAATAAATGCTCTCCTTCTGCGGATTATAAAGTTGTTTTTTTACTAAAAATGCGTGCACAGTCCCTTTTTTCCAGCTTTGCTGGCCTGTATCAAGATCATCCCTTTTCTCCCAGCAGATTTCTCTCAGCGCAAGAAGCAGGCAGAGATTTATCTGCAGCCATCAGTGGTTTGTCCTCGCTCTCACCTGCTGCTCACCAAATGGCAGAACCCGGCTCATCCACACACAGATTCCCTCCAAAGAGGGAAAAATGGTGGCAAAGGAGCTTATAAAACCGAGTTCTGCCCATTGCCTTGTTCCCTTCTTTTTTGGGGACTGGGAAAGGCAGAAACACAGCCCGTTTGATTTTCTCATAGAAACCAGGAGCCAAAACCAACTGAAATCAGCGCCGGAGCTGGAAAGGTACAACAAAACTCACACAAACATAAAGTCTAGACACTGAAATGTGGAAATATGATTCAAATAACCACAACTGGCACATAACGCTCTGATTGCAGCCCATCGCAGAACGGGCCTCAGTGGGGAGGAATATAGAAGGAAGATTAAATTAGTTCTTCCACCTCAGCTGTAGAAAATATGGATCCTGTGGGCATAGCGATATGGATTGAGTCGGAGTTTCTTCCGTCCTGCTGGGATTTTTGTTAGGATTTTAAGTAACACATGTCTGCTCTTGCTAAATAACAACAATCACATTAAAGTGTCATAGAATCATAGAATGGTTTGGGTTGGAAGGACCACAAAACTCAATTTATTCCACCCCATGCTATGGGCAGGACCACCTTCCACCATCCCAGGTTGCTCCAAGCTGGCCTTGGACACTTCCAGGCTGGGGCAATTCCTCCAGGAAACCTGTTCCCGTCCTCCCATCACTGATCCCATATGAACCTGCCCCAGCTGTCACGTGGCTGCTCTTATCAAAGCATGGCTGAACTCATACATGCTCAAAATACAGAGCCAAGTAGCCAAGAGGATGTTTGTGCTGATGAAATCTAAATACTACGAAGATTTAGGCAACTGGTTGTTCTCAGGAAGTTTTGTGGTACCTGCTGAACTGCATCACGTGTGGACACGAACCTCAAGGACAAAGTCTGCGTCTACCATTAAACCCAACAGCACAGAATGGAGCCCAAAAGGAAAAATATCTCAGTTTTCCACCAAAATCTGGGCTGAAGTGCTCTCTCCTGCATAAAAGCCTGCACAGAGGGACAGCAGAGGTTAACCATGATCAGGCTGGACCAGACCGGGGAAGACTCCGGGTGGGTGGAGGTGGGCAGCCCAGTCAAGCCCTGCTCACCAGCAGTGACCTCTTTTTGAGTTAAACAAACGCTGGTTTCTTTAAATTAGAAAAAGGCACTAGTCCAATGTAAAGAAAGGAGAGACCAAGCGCACGGAGCAGTGTTTTTTCTAGACTGTAATGCAAAAAGGATTGGATTTGGGGAAGGCTGCTCTCCCAGTGCAGCAGGGATACACACGCCACTCAGCAAACCGACTGCTGAGCGGTTTAGCACGCTCTTTAGTATATAAATGCTTGAAAAAAAAACCCCAAAACACACCAAAATCTCCAGTCAGAAGGCAATACCAGGTTACCAGGGTGTTCAAAAGTTGCCTTACGCACATGGGATGTTTCTAAGCAACACACGAGCTACTACAGAAAACCCTTATCAGCAAATCCAAGCTCCTTTCCTGGATAATTCATCTAGGTCAAGCTAAGGCACGTTGAACACCGAAGCCCAGTTCTGGTGATGCCTCCTCTGCATCCACCCTGCATGAAATATTAGCATAGTTCAGGTTATCAGGCTGTATTTTCATGAGCATTAAGTTCTCTGCAGATAATGGTTCCTCCAGAAACAGCATTAACCTTAATTATTCAGAGGTAACTCGATCCCAACCTTCCTGATGTTATGACGTTGAGCGATGACCACTTTTTGACCTCCCAACTTCTCCTTCCCCAAAACCCAAACAAATCTGGGATATTACACGACTGTGATCATAAATTAGGGTATCCGGCACAGGATCCCAGACACGGGGTATCCCTTCAAAGTCTACCTAAACCCGTGCAGCCACTCCATCCATTCAAACGCATTCTCTTGTGCATTAGCAGCAAAACCACTAAGTCAGCCAAAATGTATTCTTCTCCCATGGATTAGCTGGCACAAATTAGTACGGGAGTGACGCATGCAGTCTGTCCCTTCCCATTTTTCAACATGCACAAACACCAGGGATTTGGAGACGCTTCACAAGTTTCTGCTTACAAGTTACAGGCAGAGTTTAAATGGTCTGAAACGCGCAAATTGTTCGGGAGATAACACGTCCATTTACTGACGAGACCTCAAATGCTCCCTTCCAACAGAACCTCCCCTCCCTCGGCGGCGATAAAGGCGCTGCTGCTGTCCCAACAGGGCCGGCAGGACGCAAGGGAACTGTTTCAACAGCCACCAGCCCTGTGCCAAGCTGCACCGTGACAAAAACCAACTGAACAGGACAGAGCACTTCAGACGGGTTCAGAAAAGCCCTGATGTTTGGAGGATCACTCTGAGCTGGCCAGCAGGAGCCACTCGAGGCAGGACACGGGGACACACTGCTCTGAAGAGACTGCTATGCTTCAGACAGAAGTTAAAAAAATAATAGCTTTCTTTCTGCTGTTTAAGGGGAATAAGAAATCAGAATATACTGAAAAAGAGCAAGGGTTTAATCCTGCTGGGTAATGAACACAATCACCACATACAGCTGCCATTGATACAACTGATGAAATATCCCACTTAAATTAAAAGAACAATCTAGCCCCGTATAAATAACAAAGGGTTAATCTTCTAGCTTGCTTCCCCAGTACTGCCAGAGAGCAAAAATTATTAATTCAAATTCAACCTCTCCAATTAATGGTGGGGTATGTTTTGCTGATAAAAAGCAGATCCCGTTTGATTTTAAAAAAAGAAAAAGCACCATCCGTCACAAGGATTCTGTCACAAACTTTCTATTTTCCCTCGGCACGTCACCAATTAGACCTAGTTCTTTAGTCTGCTACCACCAGTATAAAAAAAAAAACATAATGGGTTTATAATTTGCCACCGAATCCCATAGCAACTGTACGTCACTTTAGCTGTAAATTACAGACAATTCCTTCCAATGCCGTTTGAAAACTATAGAGATGAATCTATAATTTGAGCAGATCCAAATGCTACACGGTTGAGAGAAAAACCTTCCCTAAATAATTGAAAAGAAACTGCCACGGGCCAAAACATTCCTCGTGCACAATGTTCAGTGTCTCTTTGTCCCCCTCCTTCCAATGGGAGGTGCCACATCCAGGTCAACCTGAAGAACATTGAGCAGGAGCTGAGCAGTTCAGGGTGTTCTGCAGATCCTGTCCCATTTTCGCTGATGAGCCGTACGTGTGCCACGAGCTTCCTCTCCAGCCTCCTCTGATTCATTCAGTCATGTCACCGACTCATGTTCCCGATGTCGTAAGAGCCTCAATTTTGACGGACTACAGCATCAGTGAATTAATAGGACAGGAAAAAACAGGTTACAGGGAAGGAGGAATGATGCAAAGAGCTTTGAGATAATTCAATGAATTTTGATTCGAAAGCCGGATTGTTCTTCTCCTCCTCCTGACACCTGCAAGCAGCTTTCAATTCTCAAGTCAGCATGAATACGCATTACCCTAAAGACCCTGTAATGACAGCACAGCCTTCATTTTGTGTTTCGTGCTTTGAACACAGCAAGATGAAGGAATCTCCACAACTTGCTCCAAAAGCCAAGGCTGGAAAGTTATTTCAATAAATAGCAACTCCAAGGGGTCACATTAACCCTCATTTTCAAGGGATTGGTCCTCTCACGGTCGGTTTTAGAGCAGTGCAGGGAAGATGATTTGGGAAGCCACATGCAGCAGAACACAGTTCCAAAATTCGGCTGAGGGAGCACAGGGACAACGTGCTTTGGTTATCTCAGCTCAGTCCCCAATAAATATTTGTGCATCTGCCAAAGTTCACCAGCGAATCAACCGGTGGCTTCAGTTCAAAACACTCCGGGATAGCAGGGGCAGAGAGGGACAACAGAACAGGAGGTGCTGCTCAGCTGCATCACCAAGGGATGCTACAACCTTCTTCATATCCTCCTAAAGCCACCAGGCAAGGCAGGACCAGGGCCAGGAGCAGCGCTGAGCCATCATTAGCTCAACACATATGGTGACAGGGAAAGGTGTGCAACTGCCTCACGCTGCTCATTATCAAACAACCACCCCTCAACCACAGAGAGAGGTTTATAGAAATAGGTGGATGTTGGGAAATTCCCAGGTAAGGCTTCCAGGAACAGCCCTAACACTGTTCATGTGCCGTTGGCACCTTCACCGCAAGGGAGACGGAGCTACTGCCAAGGGACACTCAGGTCTGCAACACTGCATCTGAATTAGGCAGGATGACAGTGACTTACTCAGGATGCTGCTAAAAAAGCAGGTGTGAAAAATAAAGGATGAATGATAACTGAGGGTATTAGGTGAGGATGGTAAAATATCTCCTCACTGAAGACAGGAACGAAAGAGGAAAGCAAGGCACGGGCCTGAGGAGTTCCCTTGTACTTTGACAGGGGCAGCAAAAAAGTTGGAGGCAGACAAGAAGTGATGTGGAAAAGTCACAGAGTCATCTAATTCCAGAATGGTCTGGGTTGGAAAGACCCTGAAGACCATCCAGTTCCACCCCCTGCCATGGGCAGGAACACCTTCCACCACACCAGGTTACTCCAAGCTCCATAAAACCTGGCCTTGGCCATGCCCTGCCTTTTTGGGGGATGGGGAATGCCTAACCACGTACACACCCCGAAAAGGAAGGCAGCAAACTGCAGGCTGCTCTAGAGTTACACTCCCTAGAGAACCCAGAGTTGTTTTAGGTGAACACACCAGACTGGCTCCATTTCATCAGTGGACAAACCAACTTGGGACACACTTCCCACCGCTCAGCCCTCGGAGGTCGGTAGCCAGAGCTCTCGGTTGCACAACTGTGGGGCAACAGTTTCAGGGGTAGCAAGTTTCACAAGGAGCAGCTGGGTGACATCTCACAGTGTCCTCCACGCTAATTCTCTTTTTAAGGCTCCCATTTCCTTCAGGTGAGCTACTGAAGAAACCTTTTCCAGGATCAGGAGGAGCCAGCAGCCCTGTGAGCTGGAGCTCCTCAGCAGCAGCTCCACGTCCTCTGTACATGACACAGGAACAGCTTGCTGGAACACAAGAGTTGGGGATCAATATCACAGAATGGTTTGGGCTGGCAGGAACCTTAAAGCTCAGCTTGTTGCAACCCCCTTTCCTCAGCAGGGACACATTCCACCAGGCCAGGTTGCTCCAAGCCCCATCCAGAATGTGGATCCGTGACCATTTTCCTCCCCAGGACGCAGACAATTCAGCAGAAACCCAAGAGCACAGCTCGGCAGAGACCCAACAAGACAAATATCTGTTTCTCCACAGCCTTGCTGCCTGATCCACACATGGTGCAGCTCCATACCAAGCCTGCAACTGCTCTGGCACCAGGGACACTCCAAACAAATGGCAGCTCGCCCGGCTGGGTGATCATTTTTGGATTATGTAATCCCAATACATTATTATTAGACCAAGAACAAACTCAAGCAAGGAACTGAAGACATTTCCCTGCCCGTTCTGGCAGAGGGACAGGGCCTTGTCGCAGGAATCGCACGGACGCGCTACCCCGGTGCCCGAAACAGGTCAGACTGCACATGTCGGACTCCAGGTAACACAAAGAGCAGCACTGGATTCCCAGCCATCATCCACATTACACAACGCTGCCGTCCGCTCCTCCACGTCTCAAACCAAACCGAGCACAAGGAGCCTGAGCAAATTTTTTCCGTTTAACTACTGTAGCCCAAAATGAAAGTGGAGCTGGCCTGGACAAACGCACACTGCAAAGGTGTGCTGGAGGCAGCTCCCGGCAGGGCCGGGGCCCAGCGCTTCCGAGGAAGCCGAGACGTTCACCAAGCTGGGGAAACTGTTTATAGAACCGATGCAGAACGAGCATATGTGTTTAATAGCCCACTAATTGTTGCGTTATTCACTACACAAACAAGCAGCTCTTCTGCCCTTATCCCTTCCTGCCCAGTTAATCACCAGGAGCCTCTGACTATTTCTCTTTTGGGTGGCGGTGAAGGAAGCAAAGTTCATTAGTGGCCGTTGGCCACCAAACAATCCTGAGCCCAGACTTCATTTAGAAAACAAACACCACTATTCATGTGTGACACGGACTCAGAATAGCTTCCCAAAATATTTAACGCAGCTGCCTGTAGTCTTCCTACTCTCCCTCCCCCAAAATAAAAGGCTTTCCCAATATATAGAAAAGAATTATTTGGATTATTTGTTTCATTTTTCAGAGAGTAAAAAGCTAATAATTCAGTCTACCCAAGTTGCTTATTCCTCCTGATTTCTCATAATGCTGATAAACACTCATTAAAATATAAGTTGATAAACCCTGGTACAGTCATTACCTTCGTCCTCATACAGAGATTGCCCAATTCGGTGATGTGATGTAACCAACACCCTAAATTAAAAATAGTGTTGTGACAACATATGGTTTATCCTACAGAAGCTGGCAGGCAGGACGCTCCTAATGACAAACGGGTTTAGGCTCCCAGCTTCCCCCAGCAAGGTGAGGAGACAGAAATGCTCATCGCAGGATCAGAGGCAGAAAGAAAAAAATAAAATAAAAATCAAATTACACTAAAAATGACAGTTTTGAACCCCTCTCCGGTCCATCCCAACACCAGCTGCCGAGCCTTGCCATTATTCTCTATTTACATGACTAAGAAGCTCTCTGGATGCATTTCAAGGAAACGGCACGGAAAAGACAATCTGGAAATTTCAAAATACAGCCTGAACGTGCCTCCCCCCCACTCCCGGGAGGGGAGCACCGAGCCGGGTGGGGGGGATGAACAACCGGGTGTCCCGGGGAGCGGACAGCGATGGAGGGACCCCCCAGGCCGGGATGGCAGCACCGGGGCTGGACCCGCCGCCCCCCCGGCTTTGGAAACCCACGTCACGTTCACCGGGGAAACGGGGGGGGCACCGACGTCCCTTCGCCCCCCTCCCCAGACACTTACGGGGACTGACGGCAGCTTCCCGTCACCTCCCGGGGGGGCACCGAGCGCCCACGCCCGCACCGAGACCGCGGGGCCCCTGTCCCCCAGCCGGGGGGGGCACACCGGGGGTCCCCGCTCACCCACCGGGGTGGTGGCACACGGGGGTCCCCGCAGCAATTACCGGGGCGGGGGGGGACGAAAACACCGACACCTCCCGGTGCCCCTGGGGCACTTGCCGGAGGATCACGACCCCTCCCCGGTCACCCACCGGGGGGCTCACAGGGACCCCGCAAACACTACCGGGGACGAGGAACACACCCGGGTGCTCCGGGGCGTTACTGGGAGGGGCACCGCGAGTCCCCACCGGTGACCCTCCGGCACCTGGCATCAGGATCGCCCCCCCCCCACCCCCGTTCCCGGTTC
>VZTF01002718.1:157762-185270 GCA_013397755.1 Cnemophilus loriae | reverse complement strand
TATCGGGCGGGGGCGTGGGGCGGGCAGCAAGGCGGGCCACGAGCAGCGCTTCCCCTTGTGTGCCCTTGACATGCCAAAATACACGAGGGACAAAATAAAAGTCGAAATACCCCCCTGGCTCCTGTCTGACCCCCGCCTGGCTGGGGGAAAACGCGGGTGGGGCAGGGGGCGGGGCNNNNAGGGCGCGGCCCGCACGTAGCGCACGTCCCGCACGGCCCTGCGGAGCCGGGGCCCGGGCCCGGGCCCGGGAGGGGGAGCGGCAAATGTCAGAGGGCGGCGGGAGCCTAAATATAACCTCGCTGCAGCGGCGCTAAATATATCCGCGAAACCGGATCCGGGTTCCCGTGGGCCCGGCGGACACGTGCGGCCGACCCCCGGGGCGCCCCCGGCCGATCCCCGGAGACCCGGCGGGAGCGAGCGGCCCGCAGTCCCGGGGGCCCCGCGCCTCCCCTCGGCCTGGCCCCTGCCCCCCGGGAGCGGGGGTCTCGGAGCACCGCGCTGCAGCCGAGCTGCGCTGCCCCCACCCTGCCTGCTGCCCCTGCTCCGCCGCCGTGCCCGCTTACAACCCCAGGCGCAGCCCGGTGCGGCTCTCCCCGGTTCGGCCAGGCCAGGCCCAGGCTGCAGGGTGGGATTCTCACCCGGTGTTTTATCTGGGTACTTTCCAGGGGACCCCTGTGACCTGGCCGTCGGCCTGGTATCGCCTGTCCAGCCCCCTGGAAAGGGCTTTCCTCCCTGCTGTTGAGTCATCGGATAGCAGGGCAGAGAGCCCCCCCAAATGTCACTGAGGAGGGGCAGGCTGTGCCTTCCCAGGAGAGAGGGATGACCTCCTGGGGCTGGGATTTGGGATCAGTGGCTGGGTACAGTTTCTGCCCTTTGCCTGTCTCAAGGGTAACCATGTGCTTTGCCTTGCAGAGGTGGTTTGTGGAGCCCCTGCCATCTACCTTGACTTTGCACGTCAGAAGCTCGATGCAAAGATTGGAGTCGCAGCACAGAACTGTTACAAGGTACCAAAGGGTGCTTTCACAGGAGAGATCAGGTGAGCCCCAGAGAGAGTAAAGTCAGGGTGCCTCTGGGATGTGAATTTCCTCCAGTGAGTCATCTCCTTTCTCCCCAGCCCAGCAATGATCAAGGATATTGGAGCTGCATGGGTGATCCTGGGCCACTCAGAGCGAAGGCATGTTTTTGGAGAGTCTGATGAGGTGAGTGGCCTCATAGAATAGAGACACAGTCCAGCTCAGATGGGTCTGCAAAGACTGGAAAAGTGAGCAATTAAACCAGACCTACACCTGTAGATGTGTTTCATTGGCTGCCTGGTTTCTTTTCCATTCCCAGCTGATTGGGCAGAAGGTGGCTCATGCTCTAGCTGAGGGCCTTGGAGTCATTGCCTGCATTGGAGAGAAGCTGGATGAGAGAGAAGCTGGCATAACAGAGAAGGTGGTTTTTGAACAGACCAAGGCTATTGCTGGTAAGAGGAAAAAGAAACGGCTGATTTGGCTTTTTTTAGCAGTTCTCTAGCTCTGCTCTTCCCAGCATGGGGGTATTGTGCTCACCTGTACCTTCTCCCTTCTCCCTAGATAATGTGAAGGACTGGAGTAAAGTGGTTCTTGCCTATGAGCCAGTTTGGGCTATCGGAACTGGTAAAACTGCAACTCCCCAGCAGGTATGAGCAGGCTGACTAAATGACCAGCTGACCCCCCTCAGGAAACCTTTCTGAAGATTCTTACTGAGAATCTCCTGGAGATTCTCAGTGACTTAAGAGAATATCTAACTGTTCCCTTGTCTTTGGAAGGGAATTGTGTGCAGAATGGCTCAGGCCTTAGTGGGACTCTTGTGTTCTATTGCAGGCTCAGGAAGTTCATGAGAAGCTGCGGGGGTGGCTGAAGAGCCACGTGTCTGATGCTGTTGCTCAGTCAACTAGGATTATCTATGGAGGTAAGTGAGCCTGAAGCAACTTTCCTGGGCAGGAAGTGCTTAGTTTCTCTACCTGTTGCTGCAGTTGTACATCATTCTCTGCCTGGCAAGGAAACTCCTGACTTTCAGAGAATGAAGAATTGCCTTCTAGCTTGTTTGTGTGGCTTTCTTGGATAAATGGGAGACAGTGTTGCTGTCTGTAAGAGGTGGCTGGTACCTTGCCAGTCTCGCCTTTGCCCTGGCCACATTTTCCTAGAGCTGGCACATCTGACCTTAAAACACTGCTCCCTCCTTAGGTTCTGTCACTGGCAGCAACTGTAAGGAGCTGGCCTCTCAGCACGATGTGGATGGCTTCCTTGTTGGTGGAGCTTCTCTTAAGCCAGAGTTTGTGGATATTATCAATGCCAAACACTGAAACACCCCATGAGGAGCTGTCCCTTGTGGTTAAGAAGTGGAAGCAAGAAGGGACCTTTCGTTGCACACGTTTCAGTACGGAGGCCTCCCTTGAGGCTTTCCCCCTCCACGGTCATTGTTCTAGATGTTCTGCTAACCACCCCCACCACGTTGGAGTCCTGTTAGCAGGAGTCTGTCTCAGCAGAGTCTTGACAGTCTCCTCTCTGAGCTGAATCCTCAGTTTCCCGTTGACCTGTTAAGAGCCCACAGCCCACCT
Source organism: Cnemophilus loriae (assembly GCA_013397755.1). Lineage (NCBI taxonomy): Eukaryota > Metazoa > Chordata > Aves > Passeriformes > Corvidae > Cnemophilus > Cnemophilus loriae. Next base: position 182,689 of record VZTF01002718.1, on the reverse strand, counting down.
GGCCAGTATCTCTCCCTTTCCCTGCACCCCTGCAGGGAGAGGGGGCCGCTGGTGCTGCGGAAAGGAAAAAGGAACCACAGTCTCTCGCATCCTTCAGCTCCATCAGCAAGGAGCCTGTCAGCTTAGACCCTTGTGAGATGTCTTACCTCACCTGTGTCCCGTACTGAACAATAAATGAAAAACAGAAAAAGCAAAGGCGTGTCCTGGATGTTATTTGGAAGCATCTTGGGGACAAGCAGTGTAGAGAACTTACTGCTTTTGGATGTGGCTGGTTGCAGAGAGGGTTTTGTGGGCTTTTCCCTGAGAGCCCACTGTTGCCCCAGTAGGCACTGCACAGGTTCAACCTACATCTTACTTCTGTCATAACAGCTCTTCTTTGGGCCTATGGTGATTTCATAGTGTCTTTTCCATCTGTGTCTCTATTCCAGTAGCTGCTGGAGCACCTGGCTGTTCTACCAGTGAGCCAGTCTTCCCTGGCAGGCTCAGTAATGTGCTCATCCCTGCTCTTTGCCTATAAGGACTGGTAATTGACTTTGCTCATTAAATGTAGAGTGGAGCAGCTCCGTCTCTGTGCAGGGAAGGATTTTATTTAGGCCCTGTATTGAGGCAGTCCTTGCTGCCTGCTTTCAGCCATGTGCTGGTGGGTGAGGAAGCAAGACTTGATGTTACTTCCCAGCTGCTGATTTTTTTTGGTAGTACTGGGGGTGATGAAAAAAGACGTGCCTCACAAGGAGGAGCTTAGCTGTGAGGCGATACATCCTTGGGAGCCTATGGGGGCAGTATTCCAGCTGCTAGTGCCAGCATCACCTGAGGGATGAAGGGCAGGAGCAGAGGAGCAAGGAGGAAAAAGCCTGATGCTGAGGGAACTCCTGCTCTACTACTGCTGGGAGAGCTTCCTGCTGCCCAGCTGGATGGGAGGGATCTCCTTCCTAGGATGTCAAGTGGTCTGAGAAGGAAGAGCGTAACAGCAGCAAGGAGATGGCAGCTCCCAGCTCTGTATGTGTGTGGAGCGATGAGGAAAGGAGGAGGATAATTCAAAGGCAAAAAAAAAAAAATTCTGAAAACTGTTTTCTGCAGCCAGAGCACATGTTTCTGAGAGGCTGCTGGGCCGTGGCTGTAGTTTGGGGCCATCGGGTCGTAATGACCAGTGCAGCAGTGATGCAGCAGGGGCACACAGGGGCCCTAAGGCTGCAGGGACCGGGTAGAACCACTCAGGGATGGGCCACCGGCTGCAGCTCTGCTGTCAGCTCCTGCCCAGCCCTGCCCACAGCACAAGAGCCCAGGAGAGTGACCTACATAGAAGAAAACAGATGGGAGCTGGGCATTGATCTTGCTGCTTTGAGAGAATGCAGGGGCATGAAAGCATTCATTTAATGAGGAATAAACTCATGGAAAATAATTTCTATATCAGCGGGAGTGCCAGATCTTGTTTCTCTTCTTTTTGTCTGCTTTCTGGCAGGACTGCAGCTCTCTGGAGTGGAAATACTGCCAGATCCTCACAGCAAACTGTAGTGGTTGGATCTTAAAGAGGTTGCTGTTGGAGAAAAAAGCATTGTGCCAGATGTGACAGCCTGAGAGTGGCTGCGCTGACTCCGCATCCTCAGCCCCAAACAATAGCCAGGCTGAGCTTGGTTTCCCAGGCACCACACACACACGTTGGACTCAGTGATCCTTGTGGGTGTCTCTGTAAACTCAGAATATTCTGTGACTCTGAATATATTCCACTTAAACACAACCATGGCTGGCCACACAGATTATACATCCAGCCACACAGAGTACTCCCACACTGCACTGGCAGCCTCATCCCATGCCCTGCTCCAGCTGAGCAGGATGGAGGTGCACCAGTGAGCATCTGTGGATATATGTGTATTTATAGAAGTACTTACACACATGTACAGTGTGTCTCCTTCCAGCAGCTGGGCTCAGGCAGTGCCCAGTAGCTGCCCCTCGATCCCAACCTCTCCAGCCCCCCAGCAGCCAACTGCCTGTGGTGCTCTGGCCACAAGTTCCTCACCCAGGGCAAAGTGCAAAAGGAGTTTAATGAGAAGACAGGACTGGCTGCACTGATCAGGTGCAGGGCATGGACAAACCATCACAAACCATTTATCTGTGACTGGTCCTTTTTATTCCTGTATCCCACATTTGTTTCTCTGTAAGTCGCCTAGATCCCTCCCTTTCCTGCCTTTGGTTCTTGCCCTAAACACTCCCTAATGAGTCCTGTGCAATCCCCAAATGCTCTTCCCCTGCATCCCGTCCTGTGTCCCGCACCCCTGAACACAGCAACACCCCCAATCCTAAAGGTGCTGTGGGGCTGAGGCTCCCCTGGAAGGGGGCTGGACAGGGTGTTCCTTTCTCTGAGTCTTTAATTTGTATTCCCACCTGCCACTGTGCCCCTGTGCCCCTCGAAATGGGCCTTTAGTGGGCTGATGGCTCCTGGGATGGGCCTGGAAGCAGCCTGGTGGGTGCTCCTTGGGCTCCCCCTCCTGCCATCATCACCCTGTGCCCCTCTGTGGGTTTGCAGGCCAGCTTTTAGCACATAACCTCTTTAATTATCAGTATAATTAGGTTTGGGATATAGATATATAATCTAAATAAAATTCTCTAGTTTAAAGATGTGGGTTTCCTTCTGTAATTAGGGGATGTTTAGGGCAGGAAGCAAAGGCAGGAAAGGAAGTGTTCATATGCAGATTAATTCTTTACTCTGAAGGTGGTGAGGCACTGGAACAGGTTGCCCAGAGGAATTGTGGCTGTCCCATCCTTGGAGGCATTCAAGGCCAGGTTGGATGGAGCCCTCAGCAACCTGGTCTCATGGGTGGCATCCTTCCCCATCCCAGGGGAGTTGAAACGAGCTGGTCTTCGAGGTTCCTTCCAATCCAAACCATTCTGTGTTTGTATGATAATGTGCAGGGAGTGAATTCAGATGTATAGCACAGGAGAAGTTGGCCCCAGGGAGTCCAGCAGGACAAGGCAGGGGACACAGATGGCAGCTTGCTGTGCGGCCCTGAGCGCAGGGGTGCTTTGCAGGAGGGGTGATGGCTGATGGTTGTGTGTCCAGCTCTGCTTGGACCAGCTTATCTAACACTAGCATTACCTAGGCACTACAAAGGGGCAAAGTGCACTGGAGAGAAAGGAAGCAGAGCCTTGGACTTTGTATTAACTGCAAATCACTGGTGACCGTCAGCTCTGAGTAGCATTCCCAGCTGGTAAATACCCGGTGCTGTTGGCATCGTGTGGTCATGGACAGCCTCAACCCTTCCCGGCTCCACAGCCTGGAGGAGAGGGCTGGAGCAGTGTACCCCAAAATCCCCTTCCTGGCATCCAGGTGCTCATGTTCGGGGAGGCTTCATGCAGAGCCCTAGGCTAGTTCTGCTTAACATGTTAATTAAACATTTACCGGAGGGAAAATTAAGGGTTAATTAAGCATTCACCGCCCGAGTGACCACCACCCTCTGCAGCCCAGCCTGACTTTGAACGGGCTCCGTTTTGAGCTGGGGTGCGCACAGGGGTCCCTTCCCACAGAAAAAATCCTTCGGTTCTCTGGATACGCTAACAATTGCAGATGTCACCCAGCTGGGANGGGAGGAGGGGAAGGAGGAGGAGGAGGAGGAGAAGGAGAAGGAGAAGGAAGAAGAGGTGAGGGGGAGGCCCTCAGCACCGCCTGGCTGTGGTTGGGCCAGCGCTGGCGTTGTGCTCTCTCCTTCTCTCCCAGGAGCCGGCTCCCTGTCCCCTGACGGAGGAAGTCCTCAAGGAGGGCCTCTCTCTCCTCAGTAAGACCGGTGACGGGCTGGCCCACGCCTATGTGAAGTTTGAAGCCAAAGACAAGTGAGTGTGCAACGCCTGACCCGGCAGAAGCCCCTTACTCCGTGGCCGTGGAGCCGCTGTGCCGCAAGCTGGTGACCGGCCATGCGGGGTGGGTGTCCCCGTCATGTGCTCATGAGGCACATGAGTCTGTGCCTCAGCATAGCCTGTGCATCCCCAGCCCTGGGCTGGGCACTGCCTCCACCGCGGCCAGACACACTGCTGGGAACATCAGTGTCCCCCAAGGCTGAGGGCAGCCTGCCCATCGCTCTGGACTGTGTTCTCCTAGGGGCACCGGAACAGAGTGACCTCCCTACAGGCACTTGGAGAAATATCCATTGACATCTGTCCTGCTAACTGCTAAACTTTAAGGCAGGCAGCTGTAAGTACAGTGCCACAATGGCCTTGGGGCAGTTTGGAGCCTCAGTCTCCCCAGCACACCTACATAACCCTGGACCTAACTAAGGCCCCAGTAAGACTGCTTCTTTCAGCCGCCTCGTAGGGTATCTCAACCACCATTTTTTCCACTAGGAAAGTCCTTCCACACAGTCCATAGTGTTGACACTATTGTCTAACAGACCCCTCCCCAAAACTTACCGTTTTCTCTGCTCTGGTTGTGCCCTGCCCCAACAGATACAATACGATGGGAATAAGAACTCCCTCTGCCAGGAAAGCAGGTCCAATCTTACTATTCGTCCTTCTTTACAGACTGTTTGGCCTGTCCCTGTCACCTGCCTTTTTCTTCCTTCTCTCAGCAAGGCTTTCTAGGACAGCAGGGAAGTAGGAGAGAAGGTTGCCCTCTCTCCAGTAGTGGCAAAGAGCAACCCAAAAGCTGGTAGTGGGGAAAGATGAGAGATATTTTATTCACATTCGCCCTCCCTCAGGGGCCTGACAGACATCAGCCTCCTTGAGCGCTTCATTCACCTGCGGTATGTGGATTTGTCAAAGAACAAGCTGAAAGACTTGTCCCCACTGAGCAGCCTAACCCAGCTGCTTTGGCTGAAGGTGGATGGGAATCTGCTCACCAGTGCCAGCATACAGGAGCTGCCCTACCTCCAGGTCATCAGCTTCGATCGCAACCGCATCAAGGATTTGGAGGGCATTACTCACCCCCTCCTAGCCAACCTCAGCCTGAAAGGTGATACAGACCACTTATCTTCATTCTTGTGGGGACACTCTCTTTGAAAGGTGGGATTAACTTTCTTGTTTCTTCTTCCTCTGGCACTCAGAAAATAAAATCGAGACAGTGCTGGGCCTGAGTCACGAGCAGTTGTTCAGCCTGCAAGTCCTGGAGCTGCGAGGAAACAAGCTAAAGACCACAGCAGGGCTCAGTGTTTCCAAGCTCAAGAAGCTCTATCTGGTAAGGGATCAGCCAGCCTAGGTAGTGGGACGGAGCTGCTGCAGAGCCTGGCACCTGCAGCCCAGAGAGCGCAAAGGGAGTGGCCACGAACCACAAATCACAGAGGAGTCGATGTTCAGTGCATCGGGTTCTTCCCTCACAGCCTCTTGCAGGAGGGCAGTTTTCCCTTCAGGCAGTGTTGGGCAAGCTTGTATTCCATTTGCCCTGGGACCATCGGAGGTCACTGGGCAAAGCAACAGCTTTTCTCTTTGGGTGACAAAGGGAGGAAGTCCTCTTTCTCCTCTCTGATGGGCCTTATCAAATACTGGTTGAAAGCCAGCACAATTATATGATTCACACTTACAGCTGCCAAAAAATAAACTGATTCAATATTGCCGTGAAACTAAGATAGGAGAAGCAATTTCTTAATATCATAAACAAATGCTTCAAGGAGGCATTTACTCCTAGAGATGTAAGTGAAGAGAGTATGTATGGCTTAGCCCCATGCATCACACTGTGCTACAGCTTGCAAAGACTAAACAGATGTCCTGAGTCACTACCTCTTGCAAAGCAATTAAATATGATAAAGGCTTTGAAAAACTATGTGACTTCTTTTCATCAAGATTCCTTGGCAGAAAACACTGAGGAGATTGCTTGCTGGGATTGCCTGCAATTTTCTGGTGGAAAACTGGGATTTTATGACTAGAGATGCTCCAAGAATGGATGAAGTGGATAAGTCACTAGATTCAATAAAGCATTTCAAAGCATACCCAATCACCTTAGTGAGTTATTGCAGAGAAGCAGACAGAGCATCTCTGTTGAGGGAAGGTTCCTGGCATGACTGAGAGGTTTCTGAGCTGCCCATGTGAAACAGGAAAATTGCAAGGGGTGATTGTTAAAACTGGAACAACTGACACTCAAGAATCTTTGGGGCTTGAATTTGTCTCCCATGTCTACCTGCTCATTAAATCATTTTGCAGGGAAATCTCTCCCAGTAATGCTTTGGTTTCTGTGTAAAGACTTTGGTGTTACTTCAGCCTTGGGTAGGTGCAGCTGATGCCTCAAGGACAGGGTTCAAGACAAAGGGTTCAATTTAAGGAATTGAACCACATTTGGATAATGTATGACATAGCTGCAGATGAAATTTAGTATGTAAAAAGTGGTACTAGCAGGTACTAGCAGGAAGACTGCAAGCTAGCTGTGTACCATGTGGCACAAACTCCTGCATCAGTTTGAGGGTCACACTAGGGCTGTGTTAGCTCCTGGTCATGGTGCAGCAGTGGTGGCAAAGGCTAGCTAGAGGAATGCAAAGTGTGCAGGAAAGGGAGAGGAAAACGTATGGTAGCTTTCCATAAGAAACACTGGCATCACATCTGGGTGAAGAACTGGTATCTAAGGGAAGGTGATGATGGCATGTCACACAGAACGTTGTTTGATTTAGGAGAAAAAAATGAAACAACTCTGGAAAATATCCATTCTGCATTGTCCTGCTAGTGCTTGCAAGGCCAGAGCTGGTAAAACGATTCATACTGAAGTGATGAAGAAAGTGAGAGTGATGGGAGGTTACTATTCCTTTTATAAACCAGTGATCAGTGAGCTCCCCACCCACACCAGCTCACGATTTTCTCTGAGGTACAATGTCCTAATCCTTCCTGACTGTTAAATCTGCTCACGGGGCCTTCACTAGATATCCAACTTTCCTCTTTTTGTCCTGGTGTTACTCCTTTTACTTGGCCCAGCTGGTCCAGATTCTCCTTTGTCCAGTTTCTATTAAAATCCTCCTTTTCAACAAAATGTCTTTCTCCTGAATGACTCAGCCCTAAAGTGTTCTCCTATCACACCAGTTCAGCCTGTGTCCCTTTTTTAGTCTCAGGTATTGCCCTCGTCATTGCTTGGGTACCTATGAGGAAGAGAGAGCACAACAGCACCTCTCAAGCTGTTTTGCATTCAAGTCTCAGCATCCTTAGCGACTGCAGCCCCGAGCCACATCGGCAAGGGAAGCCCTGCTCAGCTCCAGGCTGGAGAACGTGGCAGGGAGACAGTAATTACCAGGGATGCTCCAAACTTGGCTGCACAAGGCGGTGAGCAGCCTGACAGAGCGTAAGTGCTGGCACTGCGGGGCGTCCGCACTGGGCAGGAGACCTCTAGTGGTCTTTTCCAGCCGAAATCCTGCTGTGAAATAGTCCTGAAATTCCTTCTGTATTTCCCTGCTTTGCTAACCCACATCACAGTGAGGTGAATGAAATTCAGTGATGGGGAATTTTAAACTTCCTGAAGTAAGACACAGCCAGAGGAGTAGAAGGGACTTCTTGGTCGTAGATTTTCCCCACAAGAGAAGCAGCTAGTAGAAGATGCCTGGACTACATGGACTATGTGACTGAGAGGGGCTGGTTACTCATCCTTTAAACACATTCATTTTAGGCTCAGATGTGCTTTCCCCTCCAAGCTGTTGCTTTCTGAGGCCCAGATTTGGCACTGCCATGGAAAGGGGTGCTGTGCTGGCAGTGGAGTATTCACCTGGAGTGGTTTTGTCTCAGACACCAAGTGATGCTCCAGGAAACACCTTTTCAGCAAACTTTTGGTCCTTGAATCTGAATCCTTAGAACCCATTTGGCCAAGACCCTGAACTACGTGATCTAGCTTCAGAGAAGGCTGTGTTATGAGTGGTAGGGAGTCTGAAGGGTAGGAAGAGCTTTAAAGGCCAGAAATAACTGCTGCTCCTTCTCCTGTGTGTCCCCTTTTCCCTTCTCTCTTCCTGCCTCCCTGGTGCTCAGGCACAGAACACCATTTGCAGCCTTGAAGGCCTTGAGGAGTTTGAGCAGCTGGAGACTCTGCACCTGCGTGACAACAAGCTTGAGGCCCTGGATGGATTCTCTGGCAGCATGAAGTGCCTGCAGTACCTCAATCTACGGTGGGTCCTCCCTGCTCCGTACTGGGACCAGAGATCCCTTCATCAGATGGCACTCCTATTTAGATCTTTAGGATTTTCTGGGGGGTTTTTTTTGGATGTTGAAGACCTGGTAGGGATGGGTTGATATCTACCATCCTTAACTGGTGTTCAGCAGCTGTCTAGGCATTTTAACAGCCAGGGCCTTTCCCGGGCTTCTCAGAAAATATCTGCCTCTCCAGTCATTGTCATACCCCACCTCAGGCTTTTCATTCCTTGCCATAAATCAGTTAGATCAGTTAGCTTGTTCTCTGTGTTCTGCCTGCAAATGCCCTTTAGTTCTTGGCGTTTGCCATGCAGGGCCATGGTGGTGTCACACGGTTCAATGGACTGTCTGAGCACAGAGGAATCCAGAGGAGATGTCCTTTTTGTCCCTCAGTCTGGGGAGCTGCACACAGACCTGGATCTTAGGTGACAGATCTGTGGTCTAAGGTCTATGGTCCCTCATGCTGCTAAGTTTTGCTTTTTCTGTCTCGTCCACTTACTGTTCCAAAGCGATTTCACTACTTGCATGGGTCTCCTTCCCCTGCTCTCTGTGCTTCTTTTTCTTCAGGAGCAATGGGATCAGAAGCTTTCAGGAGGTGGAAAAACTGCAGGTTCTCCCCATGCTGCAGGCACTGGTGCTGATGGACAATCCATGTGCTGAAGAACCCGATTACCGGCTGGAGGTCCTGTCCCGGCTGCCACAGCTGCAACGCCTCGACAAGGAATCAGTTGAGGAAGATGAGCGGGAAGAGGCAGAGAAAATCCGTCAGACAAGGAAGGAAAAAGAAAAGGTGAGAACAACATGGTGCAGGGATAAGAAGGAGGTTAAGAGAAAGAAAAAGGACCAAGCATGCTGATAAAGCCTCTCCTCCACTAGATTACATGAGGAAAAGGGTGAGGGATGTCAGTCTCAAGAGCAGAAGAGTCTGAAAAAGAGGCCAGGCTTTGCAGCTTGGTTGTGGTGGCCAGCATGCAACCCTGCTACCATTCCTGACCCCACTAGCAAAAGAGGGCCATGAGAGGGAAGGAGACATCGGGCATGGAGTCATTAACTTCTCCCTCTTCCCTTTTTCAGGAAATGGAAGAATCTCTCAAGGATGATGCGACTCTTCAGGAAATGGAAGAATCTCTTGAGGATAAAGTGCCTGAGTGACCCGTTTTTAACACCTGTTCCCAGAGGCTGTCAAGATGTGGAGATGCCTTTCCCCATATGTGAGGCTGGGAAAGTGAGAGTTGTAGGTACCAGGTTCACCTCATTTTACCTCTGGAGAAAAGAGGAGTGCTACCCACCCTGGTCCTGGAAGCTGCCCTGAGGCACTGCAGTGTTTTTGCAGCCACTGCACTGATATGTTCTATTCTCAGTAGGCCTGACAGGGGAAAGGGGAGAGTTACAGGTTCAGTGGTTCGATTTATGATTCCCGAAAATCCTGTAAGATTTTCTGATTTGAATAAAAATAATTAATGAGCCTAGAGTGACTGGGATTGTTTATCCTGCACACCCACTCCTATTCCCTGGCTCTCTCACCCTCATCTGTCTACGTCTATCCCTTGCTGCCTGCCTCTCTCTCTCCATCCCCTACGTGCTGTTTGCAAAGCTTTGCTAAATCCTGACTCATCGCAGCTCTGGGTCACATGCTGCTGTCCCGGCCCTATCAGGGGCGTCTCTATCCTGCTGCTGCCGCCACCGTTGGCTTAGAGGACACATCATCTCCCCTTGAGGTCCTGCATCCCTCCTCAGCTTCGTCCTCTCTCCTTTCTACCAGCACTTTCTCAATCTCTCGTCCACCCCTGCCCTAGGAAGGTAAGTGTCTCCCCACGGCCAGCACCCCCCTCACTGCGTGCATGTTTCTGCTGCCCACCTTGTGCCCTCCAAACGCCACACGCACTTTGGGGTCCCTGCGGAGAAGGACCACGGTGAGCGGCATTTACAACTAAACTCCCCTCACTTCCTCCTCCTGCTCCTCCCACCTCTCCTCACCCCCATCCTTCTGACTTTTCTTTCATATTTTAATTTCAGGTACTCCCTCCTTCCCAAGCCCCCCCCTTTCCCCTCCCGGCAATCATCATTTCAGACATGAACCCAGGGAATTGCAGAAGGGGTGGGGGGGGGGCAACCAACGAGGATAGGTGGTGCTCCCAAGGGCACTGTCGGGAGGTGCTGCGGGATGGAGCTTTCCCTGGGGGAGGGGGTGGTAGTGGCGAGAAGGCAACGCTCAGTCTGGGCACCGCTGGGGAGACGATCCAGCCTCAGAGCGGACCAGCCCCCCCAGTCTCCCAAGGTGTTGACATAAACACGGGCGCTCAGGGAGAGGGAGGGAGAAGAGGGGATGTTTTCCTATTTGCACAGCCCCACACCACAGGGGAGGGGGAGAGCAGGGAGAGGAGGTGACAGTCAGGCAAGCAGTAGCTGCATCAGTCACGACACTGCAGCAGTGCGGGCTTCCTGGGAGCAGTGCCCAGCCCGGGGGAATCGCAGCAGCACACGGGACTGGTGGCGGTGCCTGGGGGGAAAGGTCTTCACCGTGCTGGCCCGGCGGGGACAGGGAATTGCTGCCAGAGCCAGCTCCACAGGAAGGCATTGCAGCAGCACCAGCCTTCCAGCGTACACTGCCCAGCCCCTGTTCACGGGGGCTGCACAGCCTCCTCTCTCCTCCTGGATGTGGTCTGTGGCTTCCCAGCTATGGCTCCATCCCAATCCCTTATCCCAGCTTATCCGCCTCTGACCTCCTTTCAGGACAGTGCAGCTGATGCCAGGGATTTCAGGGTGGTTCTGTTCAAAAGAGAGCAAATGCAGGGGACATGGGGCAGCAACACAAGTGGAGAAAAGGGTTTAAAGGACTACAAGGGAGAGGAGATCATGTAAATGATGGGGTGGGGCAGGCAAGGCTGTATTTGGGCTTGTCACTTGGCTTCCTCAGAGCTGGCTCCAAGAGGGGCAGGTGGATATGACCACAGGGATGTGACCAGGGGCAATGTGACCAGATAAGCAGAGAGGCACAGCATCTGGCACGGGTCTGCTGTCAAAGATGACTTTAAGCGAGGTCCTGTCCCTCTCTACCCCGTGGAGGCTGTTGAGGCACAGCCAGGACACTGCTGCAAAGGAAGCTCGCGGCTGGCTCCGCCGGCACGACTCTGGAGGAAGTTCCTGTGGTGTGTGCCAGATGGCGTGAGGAGCACTGCCAGAGCGGCTGATGGGGGATCCCAGCCCAGATGGACATGGTGGAGGGCCCTGTGCAGGCTCCAGAGAACCCTGGAGTCACTGACTGAAACTCCCCACACGAGAAGCTCAGGCTGAAACTTCAGAGCAGCAGCACGATTTCCTCACACCCCTGTGATTTCCACCCACCCAGGGAAGTGGGGTCGAGCGCTGACTCCAGCTTCCCTATCCTGCTTCTCAGCTCCCCTCAGTGCTGTGATGTGCTGGTTCAAGCTCCTTTTCCCCTGCCCCTGTGCTGAGGCCCCATGCTGGCTGTATCCCTGCTCACACACACCACGGGGAGGTCCTGCCTGGGGCTCCGTGGCTACTCCGGCCTCTGCCAGCCCTGCTCAGGGTTGAGGGAATCATCTGTGGGAGCCAGGGGAGGAAAACCTGGCAGTGCTGGGAGTATGGGGGGACACGCACCTCGCTGCAGCACCTCAGCATTGCATGGCCCCACAGCCAGGAGAATGAGAAGGTGGCATGGGGGGAATGAGCTGGTTTGGAACCCCTAGAGAGCAAACTGCAGCAAGAAAAGCTCTTTCAGCCATTATCACCCACCAGCATGTTTTCTACTTCAGGTTTAACCAGGTGCCCCAAAATGCTAGGCTTCCTCATCCCCCTCATCCAACAGAGATCCAGCCCAGTCTCATCTGCTTCCCTGCCTCAGGAGCAGAGCGAAGGGTTGGCAGCTGGGCCGGGTCTCCCCTCCCTTCAGAGCCCTCTTTGCCACATCTGAGGCACCGCGGCCTTCAGCAAGATGGCTCCTCGGGCTGCCAGGCTCCACACTCCCGTCGCCTTGGCACAGCCTGACCCTGCAGCTCATGGCGGGCACAGGGAGGCTGAGCAGGCGCTCGGCCGAGCGGACACGGCTGGGGTCTGGGACAGCCAGGCTGGGGTCTGGGACATCCAGGCTGGGATGGCTCCCCCGCCATGGGCTGGAGAGGGCCTGGGGTTCCCCACTGTCTGGCTGCCCCCCTGCCCTGCCCATCACGCTCGGCTGGCTCCCCATTCGCTGCACTGGGACGCAGCAGCCGCTCGCTCGCTGTCTGGCCTGGCAGGCGCTGTCCTCGCCTCCCGGCAAGGGGACAGGAGATGCCAGGAGCTGCTGCCCCGTCCTTGACGCCAGAGCCAGGGGCGCCTCCCCGCTGCGCCAGCTGATCCCTCCCTCTCTGCCGCCCGTGGCACCCTCCCCATCCCTGCCATCCAGGCTCGTATCGGGCACTCTGCCGTGACGCAGGGAGAGAGGAGAGAGTGCTTCCAGTTTGTCATCTGCAGCAGAGAGACAGAGTAAATTCAGATAGCCAGTTCCTGGGAAAATGTTTGTAGATTCCTGTAGTCTTGGTGAATTTCTAAATTTCCCGGGGCAAATAGTTTTAGCCCAAATTTCTAAGGTCACTTTTCCTTGAATTCCCTTCTTTCTGTCAGTCTAGACATAGAAGGGGTGAGCACCACATCCTGGAGCCTCTCAGAGCTGAACGTCTCCTGTTCTCTCCTCTCCACAGACTCGCCATGGCAGTCGAGAGGATCCATGCCCGCGAGATCCTGGACTCCCGCGGGAACCCCACCGTTGAGGTGGACCTGTACACACACAAAGGTATGCGGGTGAGGATAAGAGAGGAGGGAGAGCCCTGCCCACCTGGGCAGAGCTGGTGCTGTGCAGCAGCCTGCCATGCCAAGAGCATGGAGGGTCCTCACTGGTGAGCCCCCAGCAGACAACGAGCCAGGGGAAGAGGCAGAGGCCAAAATTCTGCTTGTGGCTCTGCTTGTGCCTGTGCTGAGCAACTCTGCATAGGTGCCGGGCAAATCACAGCAAGACAGCTGGCGGTCGTGTATGTGACTTGAGCCATGTGCCTGCTTGTAGCAGGGATGGAAGATTTTTTTATCAGAAATGTATGTACCTTCTCATCATACCCCTGCTGCAGCTATGCGTTTAGTCCTGGGGCACAGTAGAAGTTTGGTAGCACATCCATGGCCATGCTCATGGCAGGGATAAAGATTTGTCCCTGAGACCTCTGCGCAGGTATGTCCATGCATGGGTCTCAACTGGAAGAGCTGCATTTGCACTGGGCCCAAAACTACTTGGGCTGAGGGGTGAGGAGCAGTGAGAGGCCAGAGCAGGCATCTAACCATTGTTTTCCTTCTTCAGTGAGGCAGAAACCTCAGTCTGAGGGGGAGGAAGCTGAGGGTGGCTGTGAGTCAGGCTGCCTCTAGAACCAGGAGGAGGGCTGAGGAACCAGACTACCACCCGTCATACACAGTTCTGGGATCAGTGTGACTCTCTGGGCCTGACATCCAGGTTCCTCAGTCTGGAAGCCCTGGGTGCATTTATTTCTGCCACCGAGGTGCTCCACCTCTGAGAAGAACAGCCACGAGCAGCCAGCCAGCGAGGCCATCCATTTGCACAAGCAGTTGCTGCATCCTTTCCTATGAAAGCAGGGCAGAAGCAGGTGCATGAGGGTTTTTCCTCTTCACCCTGTGCTCGTCTCACACCCCTGTTTTGCTGTTTCCCAGGCATGTTTCGAGCAGCCGTCCCCAGTGGAGCGTCCACTGGTATCTATGAAGCGCTGGAGCTGCGAGACAATGACAAGTCACGTTTCCTTGGAAAAGGTGGGGAGATGCCTGCCCCACAGCGCATCCTCGGGGCTGCCTGTGTGTGGGGCTCTGCTGGAGGGTAGTGCCCACCCACCACTGTGGCACGGATGTGTCCCACTGCCCTCAGGGAGACTACAGAGGCACAGACCTAGCGTAAAGTGAAAGATCAGGCCTCGATCTTCCCTCGCTGTCTCCCTCTCTCAGTTTCTCTATCAGTCCTCTCCTTCCCTCTTTCCACTCTTCTCTCTGCCTCACTCTCTCTCTCTCTCTTTCTTTCTCTGCCTCTTCCCTTCTTTAGGGGTCCTGCAGGCCGTGGATCATATCAACAGCACTGTCGCCCCAGCTCTCGTGGGCTCTGTAAGGATTTCTCTTTGTTCTCCCTTGTCCAACGCTTACTCTGGTCCGTCTCTGTCCCTTGATCTCTGTCTCTGCCTCTCTTCATCTCACTGGGTTAACAGACGTAGCGATGCTCTCTGTGAACCTGGGCACACCCTTCCTGCCCTCCATGCCTGTGTGTGTCCACAGCAATCTTTTCTCTGGGAGGAAAGGATTTAACGCTTCCTGGTCCACCGCAGCATCTGTACAGCCTAACTAGTCCCCTCGGTGCTCCCTGTAGAGCTCACTCCCTCTTTCAGCTGTGCTCCCCCTCAAGCACTGAATCACATCCACACGTCTGTGGCCTCATCCTGGTGTGATGAGCAATGGTTGTATCGTGCAGGGTCTGGCACAGCCTTGCAGAGCAGTGGTGTCACATCTGCAGCCTGTTTACACCTGAAGACCTGGAGCCTGCTTTGAGGAGAGCTGAGCTGAAGCCACATATTACACGCCACATAGCCCTTGGTTGGCTGTGGCCGAGAGCCCAATTCTCTCCACCCATGAAAAATACCCAGCCTGGTGGAGGGCTGCCTTTGTTGGGTCTAATCTTGCTCTCCACCTCACTCCTGGGGATGGCTCCATCCAGTCTACATTTGCTTGCTTGAGGCTGAGCATGTTCTGTTGTTCTGCCTAGCTTCTGTGTAGCCACAGCACCACAAAGCTCCCTGGAAGCTGCCAAAAGGCTGGGTAAATCCCCAAGGGAGTCCTGTGCCCCCAGCAATGCGTGGCCTTGCCTGGGCTGCAGCTGACCCCCTCTCTACCATAGGTGCATCTACACTGCACTGCAACAACACCATCGGGGTTACCTAACCTGGCTAAATACCAAGGCACCAGGTTCCAGAGCTTTGTGTGTATATGTTCCCCCACAAACTGAAAAGGTCCCTGTACCCCCAGCTTCTCCATCAACGCCTCCTTTCCCACACACCAGAGCCAGCAGCTCTTCCAACGGTCCCCTTCTCAGGAGCTGTTTCTTTCTTGCAGGGCCTCTCTGTTGTGGATCAAGAGAAGATAGACAATCTGATGCTTGAGATGGACGGCACAGAGAACAAATGTAATGCATCCCTCTTTTTGGCCTGGGAAGCTACGACCATGGGAGGCTACAGGGCTGGAGTGGGGGGCACTGTCCAAGCTGTGGTGAACCCAGGGCTGGGCTGGCAAGGGCAACCACTGAGCAGGATGTTGCCACCTGAAAAGTCTGTCTCCTCCTTTGCCCACAGCCAAGTTTGGCGCCAACGCTATCCTGGGAGTTTCGCTGGCTGTGTGCAAGGCGGGAGCTGCAGAGAAGGATGTGCCCCTGTACCGGCACATCGCCGACTTGGCCGGCAACTCTGACCTCATCCTTCCTGTGCCAGTAAGACTCCTCTGTCCTTGACATCCACCTTCAGAAACTCCAAAAGAGTGGTGTTTCCGAAAGAAACTTCAAAGGTGTTGGGAGGTAGATAAGGAAGGGATATGGGACTGAAACATCAGCTGAGCGCACTGCGCTTGTCAGGGAAGCAAACCAAGGCCTGTGATAGGTCATGTTTCAATTGGAAAAAAGGAGCCTGAGGAGGATACAGCAGAGACTGTGGTGGGGTCTGACTGAAGGTCTCATTCTTAGCACAAGAACCAGAGGGCATCTTGCGAACCCTCTGGGCCACGGTTCAAAACAAGGGCACATGGGTCTTCACACAAGGGGAAGCTGCCTTGAGAAACTCCTTCACAAAGGTTGTTGTGGATGCTAAACTTTTCTCAGGGTCAAAGAGAAAGATCCTGGAAGAGAGACTGACAGCATTGTTGATAAACACGTACAGATAAACACAGCATAGATAAACACATAGCTTGGGAGATCTCTGAGAGGGAAACAGGTGGGAAAATTCTCTCCAACCTTGTGCTTTGAGCCACTACTGGAAGGAAGACTCCAGGCTTATGTGCCTTTGGTCTGATGGTTGTAGCTGATGTGCTTATATTACCCTGTGGGATGTGGCATGAATGGGCGTGGTGACCCATCTGAGAGCCACCTCTCGGGGGTGCCAAGAGTGGTTCCTTCAGCTCTGACTCTCTTATGGACTCTTCCAGGCTTTCAACGTGATCAATGGAGGTTCCCATGCAGGCAACAAACTGGCCATGCAGGAGTTCATGATCCTGCCTGTGGGAGCCGAAAGCTTCCGCGATGCCATGCGCATCGGGGCTGAAGTCTATCACAACCTCAAGAGCGTCATCAAGGAGAAGTATGGCAAAGATGCTACCAATGTGGGTGATGAGGGAGGCTTTGCCCCCAACATCCTGGAAAATAGCGAAGGTGAGAGCCCTACAGAGATGGGGTACCCCTGCCTGCAATGCTATGGGTTCCTATGCCCAGCTCACAGCATTCCCCAGACTGATTCAAGAGATGATGCCTCAGTATCATTGACCTCCTATGTTAGGGAATGTTTCTAAGCTCCTTCTCCTTGGGGTGGCCTTAATCTGTCACAGCCTCTCCATACAAACCTCTTGTGCATGTGCACACTTTTACAAGGCCTTCCACAAACTTGTCTTTGAGCTGTGGGATTGCATTTTAATTACTCCTTGTCCCTTTGGACACAGCCCCTACAGCTCCTTGGCATGTTTCTGTTGCGTTCTGGGCTCCTTTCTACTTCTCCATCACACCACCAGACTCTTAGTGGCTCTAGGGACCTTCCCAGGGGAAGCTCCCACCAAAAGGCAGAGCTCTCTGCTTGGGCTGACTCTCCTGACTGCAATTCTCCTCTCAGCTCTGGAGCTGCTCAAGGAAGCTATTGACAAGGCAGGCTACACGGACAAGATTGTCATCGGTATGGATGTGGCAGCCTCTGAGTTCTACCGTGACGGCAAATATGACCTGGACTTCAAGTCCCCAGATGACCCAAGCCGCTACATTTCTGGAGATGAGCTGGGTGACCTCTACCAAAGCTTTGTACGTGATTACCCAGGTGAGCTGCTGTGTGGGGCAGTGGGGGATCAGCACTGGTGCTGCACACTGACAGGCACAAACCCTCTGTGCTTTTGGGGTGGGAAGGGAGGCAGCTTTGACTCGTGTCTCTTCTGTTGTCCTTTCAGTGGTCTCCATTGAGGATCCCTTTGACCAAGATGACTGGGAGGCCTGGTCTAAGTTCACCGCCAATGTGGGGATTCAGATAGTGGGAGATGACCTGACAGTGACAAACCCCAAGCGCATCGAGCGAGCCGTTGAAGAGAAAGCCTGCAACTGCCTCCTGCTCAAAGTCAACCAGATTGGATCTGTCACAGAGGCCATCCAAGCGTAAGTCCAGCCCACTGCCCTTGCTGTCCTGTGAATGGGTTGGTGATGAACCACAGCAAGGTGTCACACTATGCACTGGGTGAACAGACTTGTGTCTCTACCAAAGTGTAGGATGCTGAGAGTGGGAGCAGAGCATGCCTGGATCTTACCCTGTGCAAACGATGGTTATAGGAGTAGGAGTTACTGACTGCATTTCTCACTCCTTGCAGCTGCAAGTTGGCCCAGGAGAATGGATGGGGTGTGATGGTGAGTCACCGATCTGGGGAGACTGAAGACACCTTCATTGCTGATCTGGTTGTAGGACTGTGCACTGGGCAGGTAGGTGAAACCCAGGCCACGCACAGGCCTGGAGGAAAGCAAAAGGGTGTCAAAACAGAGTACCCTGCCCTGCCAAGGGAAACTGGTACAAGTCATAACAGTGTCTTACAGTGTTTGCTCTGGGGAATGCTTTACAGATAAAGACGGGTGCTCCCTGCAGGTCTGAACGCCTGGCTAAATACAACCAGCTCATGAGGTAAGGGGCTCCAGGGATGGGAATGCAGAAGAGAGAACGGGGGAGTGACCAATTGGGTGGGAGAAGCTGAAAGCCCAAGGGTAGCTGGGGCTTGTGGGTGAAATGTTACCAAGACAAGGCACAGAGATTTCAGTAGGATCCCGAGGAGGCCTCTGGGGCGGACTCCTTTCCTCTTCCTTGGCATGAGGGTGCATCCCTGCAGGCACAGCAGCTGGCAGGAGCTGAGCTCCTCAGGCACATGTCAGCTTCCTGCTGATGAGCTGCCTCCCCAGTGCCCTGGTGCCTCCAATGCTCCTCACTACAAGGGCCTGATGTGTGCTGTCTCTCTCCTGCAGGATTGAGGAAGAGCTTGGCGATGAAGCACGCTTTGCCGGACACAACTTTCGCAACCCAAGTGTTCTTTGAACATTGTCCCCAGGGCACAGCCACCCTGCTGCTCCTTCCCACCTCACAGACTCTGAACCCCCCTTTCCCTCCACTGCTCCCTTTTTTGCTCTTTCTCCGCACTCTGTCACCTGGTTTCCTCTCACCTCGAAACCCCTCGAGTTCAGGTGTCCCTGGCTAGATGTACCCAGGTGAAGGATGAGAGAGCGGCCTACACCCTGTCCCTTGCTGTGGGGTCATAAGCATTCCTGGATCTAGGCATTGTGTGTCTCTGTTGTTTGTGCAGGGCCACGCCTGGGCCACTCTGCTCACGTGTCAGACCACGGGAGCGTCTGCCCGGTGTGTTCCCTCGTACGCCGAAGCATGTGCGGTGACCATCTGTGCGTCGGCCGGTGCGCTCGGACACTGCTGCACCTGTGGCTGTGTCCAGCTGAGTGTTGCCAGTGGCTCGCTCTCGTTGTGCATGTGTGTAGGTGTGTGTACGTGTCCTGGCCTACGGCGTCCCTGTGCCCCAGGCGTGTGTCTGCACTGAGGCCCGGTGGGACCCGCGCGTCCCTCGCCTCCCCCCCGGCAGTGTCGTGTTGGGCTGTGCTGTGTTGGGCTGTGCTTGCCGGCAGCTTAGCGTTGAAGTGCACTGCTGTCCCTCACTGGGTGTGCGTGCGTGTGCGTGTGTGTGCTGTCAGTCTCTGGCTCAGCACATGGTACTGTGGGGCAATGTATTAAAGCACATCCGTAAACAAACCCATGCTCTCATTTGCTTCTTGTGACCTTTTTCTCTCTGTTCCCTTCCCTCTTGCACTCCTTCACCCTCCCCTCTGCCCATGATGTCTGCTTCACCTTCTGGACAGCCCATGCTCAGCTGAGCAACAGACAAACTACAGATCCCTAAACTCTATTAAAATGTATTTCACACCTGAGTTGCCTGACTTGGCCTGATGTTTATCTCTAGATGCCAGTGTTTGGGAAATGGGGACGTTTTTCCACCAGAGCAGGAGATGCTCACGCAGAGAGGTAACAAAAAAAAAGCAGAGGGGAAGAAAAGGCCCAGCTACCCTCACGTGCTTTCACAGCCTTGTCCCACAGCTAGACCTCTCTGTTGGCCACCAGCTGGGAAACACCAGAGGGAAGGCATGTGGGATGACTTGCCCCTGCCATCTTCACCAAACCATGTTGCATGAAGATCTGCTGTGCAGGGATTTTAATCGTGCCTTCCACTGATGTAAAGACCTCAGGGTGGGCCCCCAGCCGTCTGTCCACTGGACTCAGGTGATGGTAGACAGAAATGGCAAGTCTTTGAGAGAGAAAAAGCTGATTGTCCTCCCACAAAAGGGGCTTGTAGAGCAGTGACTGGAGGCGTAGGTGGGATGTTAGTCTCTCTCAGCTCCATGTGGTTTCACAGGGGCAACTCAGCAGTACTTGGGGAAAGATGCCTGTGCTCCAGCCAGTGCCCCAGCAGGCTGGGTGCCAGCAAACCCCAGCGCTTGCTCAACAAACAGCTTTGTTCTGGACTGACTCAAAGGAAGGTGGGAGGTTGGGGGTGCCACTGTGAGAAATCCAACTGGAGAATAAATGATAAAACCACCTTGCCCACCATTATATTCATGTCAGTAGCCCTACTATGTTCTTGGGCACACTCAGCTCCTGCCCCATTTCCATACAGAAAGTTTCCAGACCCTTGGTTAACTCTTGTCATTTGTTACTGAGGTTGCTCAGCAAGTCCCAATCCCCCTTGACTGTGTCCTAATGCAGAGTTTAAAATCCAAAGACAAAACTTTAAAACACTGGCATTTCACTGCTGATCCTTTACTAAATAGCATAGATTAAGGACTAAGTCCAAGAAAGGAAGACAAAGACTTTGGCACACATGCCCAGAACTGAGAAGAGGGTGGGAGGGAGAATGTGAGGGCAGAGACAGGATTGGTTTCCAGGGCATCACCAGTGCACACAACACACATCTCAGTGGCAGGGAATAAATAGCTTGTGCCCCGGCTGCAGGCCGGCTCTCGCCCATGCTCTCTGGGAGCTGTAGTCCGGGTGCCGCGGAGGGAAGGCTCTGCTCCATCTTCCCCCGCCCCCGCGTCCCCCTCGGCGGCACCCGGCACCCAGCGGGGTCCTGCCGACCCCCCAGCCCTCCCCCACAGCCACGTCTCCCGCAAAAGCGGTTGTGTGCGTGACGGCGCTGTTTTCCTGAAGGAATGTGCGTTTTGGGCACAGGCAGTGGGCTGTCTTTTCCCGCTGTACACCTCACTGCTCCTTTGTTTTAGATACTGGGATTTTGTGAACAGTACGGCTACGGCTTAGCAATCAGGGCAGGTTTTCTGGAAGAAAAACTTTGTTACCTTTCATATTCCCGGGAGTATCTCCCCTCCCATTTGTCTTTTTCTGTGCAAGCAAGGCAATTAAGTGCCCAAGGTAGTTGGCGTTGCCCATTTAAATGCAGCAAGGCTGCAACAGCAGGGAACTGGTGTACATGTCCCTACACTGTCGGAAGAATTAGTCAGGGAAGAGTTTCTGCCAGTGAGGCATCACCACGTCCCTGTGTCAGGGAAGGTGCGTGAAAGCCCTGAGGGGATGGAAACACATCGTGAAAGCCCTGAAGGGATGGGAACACATCCCGCCATAGCAGTACCTCACCTTGGTGCCTTTTCTAAATCAAAAGAGTTCGTCACTGCTGGCACAATGTACAGAAGGAACACATGATGCTGGCATGTTTGCTTGGGTCACTGCAAATACTTGCCCTCAGCCAGTGCATCCTAAGATGCATATGCTGCTTTCCCTTTGCCTCAGTGGCACAGGTTTGGTTATAGTTTCTTTGTGGTAGAAACGTCCAAGCACTCAGCTATTCCCACACCTGAGGACTCCTGTTGTATAAGCTGATGACTCCATCAGATTGCTGTGCTGTAATGTGAATGCAGTCAGAGTATGAGTAACAGCACGGGGATGGGCCAGCAATGTGACGCTGTGAATGGAAACATTTGTTGGATTCGCTTTCTTTTACCTCTCAAATCATACTCTGTTTAGATTACATTTTTCAGAGCAATGTTCAGCTGTTAAAGGGATAATTTAACATTACCTGCTGCATCTTCCTCCCCTCCCTGCCAAAGCCTGCAGAATTTTTCTTTTTTTTCTAAATATGTGTGTGCACCCATAAATGAGCGGGAAGGGGAGATGCCCCTGAATTAGGCTTGTTGTAGAGTGCAGAGAAAAGCCTTAATGATGAAGAGCTAGTATATTCTTGTCTGTCTCAGGAACAATGGGATGTTGTCCAGCCTTGGGAAACCAATATCTTTAATACCTATATTAAAGTCAGGGACACTGTCTTGATGAACATCTGACAAGAAGTCCAAAAATTTAGGAGCTGGGTAATTCCTACGAGGTGCTGAGCAACTTAATCGAAAGAAGAGTATTTTGCTCTGCTGCTGGAAGACTAAATACAGACAGCTTGGACAGGTTGTCAGGAGGACATTATGAAGCTCTCTCTCTAAGCAAAGATCAGCATACTAGAGCATTGCATATCTCGGTATGGAAGCAGCTACAACTTGCTTCCTTATTCCTTCTATCATGGAGACTACTATATGCTGTATGTCAAAAGAGAAATGGGGCTCTACGTATTTTTAGAGTCAGAGTTTCACAGGAAGACTGAGATGAGATGTTTGGAGGTCTAGACTTCAAAGCCCTGCTAACGGCAGGGCTAGCTCCAGACCTAGATCAGGCTGCTTGGGGCCTTGGCCAGGCAGTTTCTGACCATCTCAAGGTGAGGAGATTCCCCAGCCCCTACTGAAAGAAACCTGTGTCAGTGCTGAACTTACTTTAAGAAGGAGGTTTTCCCTTTATCTAGCCACAATTTCCCTTCTTGCAAATTTCATAGGCATTTCACTGTGTATCTGTCAGAAGAACTTGGCTCTCACGTCTCTGTACCCCTCCATACCAAAGGAAAAAAAAAAAGCTGAAGAGGATAATTGGTTGCCTCCTAACTTTCCTCTACTCCAGGCTGAAAGAAACAGCCCTTTCAGCCTAAGCCGTATGCCATGAGCTCCAGCACCTCACTTATCTCATTCCCTCCCCCACAGGACTATCAGCACCTCTCTTGTGCTGTATTTCCCTAAGAAGGCTACATCCCAGCCAGGGCCTCTCGTTTTGCAGGCAGCTGTTTGTCCCCTGGTAGAACTGGAAAGCTGTGGGATGATGTGGCTGGAGACATCTCGAGGCGGTGTGTCCTATCTCCCTAATTCGAGGGAGGACCAGCTACACCCCAGGAAGTTTGGTATCTGCTTGCTGAACCTCCCAGCTGGCTCACAGACTCCCCAGGTCATATATCCATCCTAAAGAGGCACAGTTATAATGGTTTGCCCAAGGCCTTCAATCTGTTGATTTTGAAGGTGAGAAATATTTTTATTTCCCATGTTCTGCCGCCAGTTCATCTTGGTCTCGCTGCACGAGCACACACAACCACTCGTGGTTCTCCTGTCTATTTCCCACCTATGCTTACCACCCTGAAACAGAGCAGAGTGCGGTTTGAGCTAGCAGCAATTTAGCTATGAGCATTTAATGAGTAGAGAAAAGGAATGGTTGCCCTGGTCCTGCTTCTCTTTTGAATCACCTCTGATGTTCATAAACTAAGAGCGCGGGCCACCTTTGGCTGGCTTTTTGGAATAAACCAAAACCTAGTAAGATTTTCATAAGGTATTTGGAGTCTCTGCCTCTTCACTTATTGAAATAATAAATGACACTAAAATCTTGATAATAAATTTAACATTTAAGTCAAGTTTTTGAACTGAAGCAACTGACCTGGTTATGGAAGATGATGACATGAAAACCATTTGGGGCTTGACATTGTGGTTAAATAAACTTGGTGTCACATGTTACTCATCCACAGGATCTCAGCAATGCCAACCGCTGTAGCTGCCACAGAGGCTTTTCCTCAAACCACAAACCTTGGGGATGTGGGTATTTTGTTTAGCATCCAGAGAACAAGGATCTTGACAAGATCTTCCTCCTTCATGAATCATCACTTTGGCCTCTAAGGGTCACACGCACTGTGAGCTCGGGACGCAAGGCTGTCAGCTCCTAAAGGCGACAGTTTGAAGCAGCCGTGACAACTGCAAACACCATCACCTCAACAGCAATAATAATATTCTGTCTTCTTGTCTGGGGCACAGCTTGGTGAGGCACTTTGTGAAGCAGATAATGCTTACCCCTGTGCTAGGGATCCACAGGGTGTTCTCTTCCACACAGCACCTCTCCAAAACAACATGCTGAAATGTTTTGTACTGACCACACAAAGCCCAGTGGGCATTTTTGCAAATGTTAGCTGTGGCTTTTTCAATCTCCCATGCCGGGTGTGGGAACCAGAGAGTCCTAGCGAACAACAGCACCTCAGGATTACTGCTGGCAGGGCAGAGGCTCCCGGCGAGGGGCAGGACAAAGAGGCAGGCTGGGGAAAAGGGTGGATGTGAGAACGAATGAGGGCTAGAGACATGAAGCACGCTGATGTTGTGCAACAGGATGCCACATGCCAGTGGGGCTGGCTTGGGAATGAGAGGCACCGAGAGCAACTCTGCACCCAGGATAAATAGTGAGGCCCCGAAATGGCACAGTACCCCTGGGAAGTGGGTATGGAACGCTTGCACTGGGAGCCATCGGCTTAGAAGGGTGTTGCGGGGACATTGTTATTAATGATTTTTAAAGCATTGGGGTGAATAGCACTGCTGAAACCCCCACGATGAGACGAATACATCTGTATTCAGTGCCGAGTTTGGACGCTGTACAGTAAATAGTGCTCGGAGCCATGTAACGGACAATGAGAATTGCTGAATAAAAGCCCGTGGAGAGCACACCATCCAGCCTGCTCACTGAGAGGTCCTGCCGAGGAAATATTTTGGGATTATGCTTGAAGGCCATCAGAGTGAAACTTGCCCATCTGCACACGAACATACAGCCGTGCTCATGGCTATGAGACACACCTCCAGGTTTGCCCCCACGACTGCCGTGCCTTCTGCAGCTAAACGGGGCAGAAAGGGCAGCACTTGTAGCATCTCCTTGGCCCCTAGACCCGCGCTCCCGCTGGCCGTGTTCCCGCAGCAGGCAGCGGCTGGAGCTGGATTAGCCCCTTGGCGGGCTGGCCGGGTGACAGAGCCGGCGGGCTCCCCCCTTCCTTCCCAAAGCCTTTCATCCGACAGCAGCTTTTCCAAAATGGCCATCGACGCCATGAACTTGGCCAGCGAGGGGAGGCAGTCGCAGTTCTGAACAGCCGTGGGGGAATGTTTCACGTTTCTATGGCTGAGCCCCGCCGCTCCCCCGCACCGTGCGGCCGCGGGAGGCGGAAGGGGGGGCGATGTGGCGCCGCTCGGGCGAGGCCCGCGCCAGGCAGATCCCGCATCCCTCCGCGCTNCCCGCAGCCCGGTGCGGGCGGTGCGGAGCGGCCCCCGCACGAGGCCCGCGCTCCCTTTGTGCCGTTGCCTGGCAACGGGGCGGGGGATGGGAAGCGGGATCGGGGGGGATGGATGCGCGCGCGGCCGCACGCCGATGAGCGCCC
>VZTF01002718.1:137949-156523 GCA_013397755.1 Cnemophilus loriae | reverse complement strand
CGGCGGGGGCAGGGGCGCGCGGGGCCGGGGGGGCCGCGGGCGGGCGGGAGTTGCGAGTTTGCGGCCCGGCGCCGTGCGGGGAGGAAGGCGGCACAATGCTGGAGGGGGACCCGCTCCCCCCCCTCCCTGCCTGCCTGCCTGCCTTCGTGGGGGGGGCTCGTATTGTCCCCGCTTCCCCCGGTGAGGCCGGGGGGCGGGCCGGGGGGGGTNAGGTGAGGCCGGGGAGCGGGCAGGAGGGTCTGAGAATAACGTTTCCATCGGGGCACCAGGTTGAGTATCGGCTACCCCGCCGTGGATGCAGCGGGCGCGGGTGGGATTCACCCCTTCCCGCTGTCCCCTCCTCGGACACGCCAGGGTGCCGCCTGCGGGCCGGGGCGCTGGCGAGACCCCGTACGGCTGGGTGGCATCAGGGTGGCGGCTGCGCTCCCGTTGGACTGGCCGAGATCCCTCGGTGTGTCCGGCTGGTTGTCCATTTGCTATTCAGGGTTGGTGAAGAAGTGGCATCTGGGTATCCCACACTGCCCTTTTGGCTATGCCATGGAGCCAGTGGCTGTTCTGCCTTGCTGGCTTGTGCTGGCCTGTGGCCAGCTCGGCTGCTGTTGCCCAGCGAATTGCCGGCTGTATTTTGCCGAGTGGCCGCTGTGCTGTTGAAGTGGCAGCCATTTGGTCACCGTGGCGTTACTTTGCACGCTGCCTTTGCTTGCCGTGGAGTTCTGCCTTGATAGCTATTGTACGTTCCCGAAGTTGCTTTCCAGATGGGCAGTGTCTTTCCTTGCGTTTGCCTCAGTGCCGTGGTTGCCTTGAGTTCCGCAGCCGACTACTCATTTGCCAGGATGGCTACTGTAAGATTTTGTATGGCTTTTGTCTGCAGGGTCTGTTTTTTGCAGGGCTGCGTCTTACCAGCAGCATGTCCTTACCGAGCTCGGCACCCAAATCTGTTGTCGTTATCCCTGGTTGTACTGGGTGGATTGCGTGGGAGCCACTATGCTTTCCAGCCTTTAAAAGTGAGGAGAAAGTAGTGGGCCATTATCCTAGGGTGTGTAGAAGGAGAGCAGAGAAGAAGTTGGAAATGCCATTCATTTTGTGTCCACCTGAGTGCTGGAGCATGGTTACACACCCTTCAGGTGTGTGCTGCCTAAAGCTGCAGAGTTCAGCCTTGACTTCCCACTAGAGAAACCCGCAGTTGTCTGAGTTGAAAGCTGGACTCTCTTTTCTTCTAAGCCCGAGGGTGTTGTGCATCACTGCTGTGCTGCACACACATTCCTGAGGGGCTGGAGCTCCATGGCATTGCCGATGGATGGGACACTTGTAAATGTGAATGATCAAATTGTTCATTTGGAATGATTTTTGTTCTTTTTTGCCCTGTTTCTTGACCAAGTTGTTAATGTTATTTTGTGTTATTATGTGTCTGTCATTGGTGATGGCACAACCAATCATTTGTGTGTGAACTTCTTAGGAATGACCTGATCTTTCAAACCAGATTTTTCCAGTTACGATTTCAAGATGGAGCTTTTCAAGCATGGCCAAGGAGTGAACTTGCAGTACCATAGTTCTTGCTGGAAATTATAAAAACCCTCCAAACATTTGAAAATTAAATGTGCAGTGAGTCCTAATGAACAAGATTAACAGGTTTAACCTGCTGCAGTGACCTGCCTTTACCTCTCTTCATATGTGTTTACCTCCTCCCCTGGGTTTTGTACCCCTTGGATACCTCTGAAAGGTCCTTGCATTCTTACCTTTAGGTTTGCCTGAACAAGGAATTACGGTGACATTTCTTGTGGGTGTACTTGTATTCCAAAATGATAGTGGTCATGCAAGGAACTATGATTCTATAGCATGGTGAGATTGCTGTACTAAAAGCAACCTGAACTGTATTGTTCTTCAAGAGGAGGAGGAGCATCTAGTCCAGTCAGGCTGGATGATCATTGTAGGTCCCTTCCAACTGAAATATTCCATCGTGGTTTTATTTGTTGGTGAAATGCATCAGGCAGGTTTTTCTCTTCCCAAAGTTCAGCCCCTGTCACTCCTTGTACACCTTCCCAGTTTGTCCTGGAGCTCTCTCATGTTCATCAGTGTTTTTTTTCGGGGTGGAGGTGGAGTTGAGAGGAGCAGTCCATGTGGAATACAGAGCTGCGTAGGAAAGGTTTATTTATTTACCAGATCTGGGGTTGCAAACACAATCTCTGGAATTGGTCTATGCACGTGTTCAGCTGTGCCCTTCCTTAAATACCTACCTGAATGTTTATCCATGTTACATTATTCCTCTTTGTGTAATGCCTTTTCTTCCGAGAACCTGGTTTTCTCTTCTGGCAGACTTTATCTTCCCCAGTTCATTTCTTTCTCCCATTCTCTTTTGGACAAATAAACTATTTTTTTGCCTTCATTGGATTTTCTGATCTCATTCTTCCTCCATTAGGAGATGCTTTGGAAGTATGAAACGTATTTCTTGGGTTTATCACTTCATCTCTTCCATCTATACTTATTGAAGACTATGTCTAGTGAAGTATATAACATAGCAGTGCTTTACAAACTTCTTAAAGGCTGAAGGAGAAGGCAGCACAAGTTCCAACTGTTCAAAAGTGGAGGCATCTCTGAAAAAGTCATGCTCTTAACCAAGTGAGCACACCTAGGATAGGTATTCTCTGCACAATTAATTCCTGTGATCCCTGCTGGAGCCTGGTCACACTGGATGGTTTAACATGGGCACGAGATGCTCCCTCTAAATGCCTTCACTGATCTACTGAGGCTCAGCGGTGCCCAAGGCATGTGTTGCCAGGCTGGCCAGGTACATGTCCCACTGCTCTTTGTCACGTTGAGATGAGCTCTGGAGAATGTTTCTGTCCTTCCAGTCACGTGTTGGGCAGTCATGGGCCCACAGCACATGTTCTCAGTGAGGTGTGTGTGGAGAATGATGACACGGAAGGGAATGTTTCCAGTTCAAGTGGCTTGAGCTTCACTTCCCTACCTCAGTCTGGTTGGCTGTTTGGGCTTTGAATGTCTGGTGATAAGGATTTGGCCATGTTTGAAGTTTAACAGAAGTCAACTTTGTGAGGAAGCGATCCCTTCAGAAGCATTGCCTTGCTTCTTCCAGCTCTGATAATCCTCCTGCACAAGTTTCTGACCGTCTGTTTTCTGTGTGTGTTGTGGCAGCAAACACTGATTTGTTGTTGTCTCCTCCTGTAAAAATATCAATGTTTGATTGATTGTTGTGGCAGAATTTTCACCTACAAACCAGAGGCTAACTGCAATATCTTCTCCAGGCAATTTCAGCCAATGATGGTCTGTCTGGGCTTTGCTGAAGAAGGGGAGCTGGTTGCTCTCAATCTTACTTCATGTCTCTTGCCCTGGTGGCATTCTTCATCACAGATAGTTTAGCTGGAAAATTTTAGTCTTGTACTTCCCTGCTGTACAATGCACTTGGTGATAGCCTGTTTCTTCCACAAGGTCTCTCTGCGCTATAGATCACTTAAGTGAAGGTTGCATTTGAGCAGCCTTCATCTGTTTGGACAGTGAATTGGATTTACTGTGGGTGTATATATATATTTATGTGTGTGTGTATATCACAATATATATGATCGTTTGTATAATGTAATATATTCTATGTAAAATATAATGTTATATAGTTATTAAATTTTATATTGATATAGATAGCAGAGTGTATTGGATATAAAGTGTATCTATAGCACAGTATTTTGGATATACTGCTGGTTCTTTTCTTTCAGGCAGTGCAACAGATGAAGTGATTTACCTCAGAATTATTCGGAGTTTGCCAGACACATAAAGAGGGCCCACCCTCCATGAAGAATGGTTTATCCAGTCATGGTTATCCATCAGGCTTTCCTCATACATTGCTAGACCATTGCATTCAAAGTCCACTTTCACCCAGAGCTAGCTAGACCCCATCACCTTTTGGCCAACTTCTATGACTACTAATGAGTTTAGTATTGAAAAATCTGTTCTCATCAGCTGGCTGATCCATGCAGGGAATATTAAGAGTATTTATTTTACGATAAAATAAAAGAAAACCCTTGAAGGATTTTCAGTGATATGCTAGATTCCTATGCAAGTTTTTCAAGTGATTGATTTCTCCTCCTTTTCAAATTTTGCACTATTCCTGTGGTGGATTTGTCTAGCTTTAGCTAGATCCATTGGATATGGGAGTTTTTGTTGTGTAGGTTAAAGAGCTGTCAGAAATCTTCTCCCTTTGTAGTGCTCATAGGCCATCTTCAAGTCTCCTTTTAACATTTTCTCAGGTAAGCTATATTTATTCAGTGTAAGGCTATAAGGGGGAGGAGTTCATCACATTTCTCAGTTTGTCAGCATCCTTTCTGGAGTACACAGGTAAAAATGGTGTGCACGGCTCCCATAATTGCCTTACCAATCCTATGTATAGTCAGGTAAAAATCACCTCTCTTTTCCTGCTCCTGGAGAATATTCCTTTCTCTGTGCACTGGTGGATTTCACTCATTCAGGAAAAGCCTTGTTAGAACTCTTCTGCTGAGAACTCATGTTCCAGCCACTAATTACAAGGTCTTTTCTGATCTCCTGTGTGTACTTGGATTTTCATCCTTGAAAGCATTCTATGTTCTTCTGTTCTTGATGTAGAAACCTTGGATATTTAAGACGCTTGTCTCTCTGCGCGACCCCGTTGCAGCACTAACACCAACTGGTCTGTGCCAGAGTTTCCATGCCGTCATTTACCATCTCACCTGCCTCACCTGCAAATTTCATTCAGGTTTCTGAAGACTTTGTTCAGTCGGTGCCTTCATCAGCTAGCAGCGATACTCCACATTCGGCTGCTCTTGTCTCTCACTGACGGGGCCTTGCTTTGCGACAGTGGACCCGTGCGTGACGTCTTTTTGCCAGGACAGGTCGTGCTGGTGCCATAGCTGTGCACCAAGCTTTATCCCACAGATTGCCACGTGCTGCTTTACAGACATTACCCAAGGCATTAAAAATATCTCAGGCAGTGGTTCCACTTGCTCTGGTGCCTTTTCTCCTGACACTGCAATCTGGGCCTGGTTTGGGCTCACTCTCGGGGCTCTTGAGTGGGTGCCTGCTTGAGAGGCAGAGGCCTGTGCCTGTGCTTGGTGAGGCGGGTTATACATAGCTATAGATGGTAGCACTTCAGCATAGATTGCCTGCTTTGAATTCTCTTGGGGTCAGGGGGAATTTTGAATACTTGTGACTTCTAATCCTTCACTGTTTCATGACCAGGAAGACCTTGATTTAGCCATAAACCTCCGTCTTCTGATTTCATAAAATCACAAGTACTAAAATCACCATGAGCTTGGTGCAGTGTGTAAGACAAAAGCTCTCCTTCCTCCCAGGGGTGGTTCAGCACTGGCACAGGTTCCCAGGGAAGCTGGAGATGCTCAGTTCTCTGAGGTGCTCGTGACAACCTCATCTAGCTTTGCAGTTTGCTGTGAACAGGGCATTTGAGTGGAGACCTCCAGCAACCTCTTCCAAGGCAAATCTTCCTGGACACACCGTTGGGTTTTTGTTCCTTTAGCCCCAGGGATGAGGGCGGGATCATCCCACTTGGCCAGTCCTGTAGACTAGGAAAAGCTGTGGGATCCCGAGCCCAGGAGTGACTCAAAATTTACCAGTGACTTACATCTGCTGTACAATTGTTCCTGTGCCCATCTCCCTGGCCCCAGTTCACCCCTTTCGTTCTGGATGTATCTGTCCATCTTCATCCTGTTCACATGCTTGCCCATGGCACACATGGCTCTCGTGTTGTCTTTGCTGTCAGTCATGAATCCCTAGAAACAGAGAATCTAAAGGGTGTCCCTTGGGTCAGTGGCTG
The DNA here is from genome assembly GCA_013397755.1 of Cnemophilus loriae. Lineage (NCBI taxonomy): Eukaryota > Metazoa > Chordata > Aves > Passeriformes > Corvidae > Cnemophilus > Cnemophilus loriae. The sequence goes on along the minus strand of VZTF01002718.1, from coordinate 150,714 downwards.
CAAAGTCATAGTATCATTTTGGTTGGAAGAGACCTCCAAGATCACTGAGTCCAACCATTAATCTAATACTGTCATTTTCTAATCTAATCTAATCTAATCTAATCTAATCTACTCTAGTCCAATCCAATCCAATCCAATCCTGTGCCATTTTCCTCTGATATTCCTACAGCTTCCAGCTGTTTTCAGTGGAGGACCTGCCATAGCCAGATGTGGTTTCTAGCTATCCAGAAAGTGCCAGTTATCCTCTCTTGAATGAAGCTCTCCAGTCTCCCATCAGACACACAGAACCTTCTAGCACCCATGGTGTCCTTTGATTGGAAATTCTGTAGCCACTGGTTTCAAGAACTACTCTTTCTTTTTAGTTGGTTTTGAATGTGTTTGTTTGTAGTGTTGTTTGATGGCCATCGGTTTTTGTACTGGAAAAGGCAGTGAAAAATTATTTCCTACCCAACCTCTGTTTTTCATACATGGTTTTACAGTCCCCAATCACATCCTCACTTCTCTGGACAGAGATGTCTAACCCACTCAGTCGTGCCTCTTCATTGCCCCTTCTAGTTCCTATGGAAGAAGCAGAATTGCACACACAAGTCAAGATACAGGAAAGTTTGTGTGGGGGCATAATGACATTCTCCTCAGGAAATTCTAGCATGCAGTTTACTTTCTTGATGGCTGCTGTATGCCGAGGTGGCATTTTCGTGGATCTGCCTCTTATATCCAAAGAGTATCACTCTTGAGTTGCACCGGTCAGCTCAGAGTCTGTATGTCCCTTCCAGCTAGCATCCTCCTTTGAGCCTCTGGGCAGCCATCCTGTGATCTCTCTGAGTAATTTACTTTGTATTCTTAGCAAAGGGACATCTGTGTATCGGAAGAGGGGTGTGAGGTATTACAGTGGACCCTTGGCCCCTAACAGCTCCGCAGGTAAGGTGTGCTCAGGTGTTGCAAATATAGAAGATGCTACCTTGTAAAATAGTGAGTGTGGGCAGTGTGATGTGTCCTTCCTCTGGATCATGCATCTGTAGGCCTCCATCCCACTCGCAGAGGGTGGAGCCCAGTGTGTTTTGTTTTGTGATCCACCACTGGGCTCTGCCAGCCTGTATCTCCGAGAGATCTGGAAGCCTTCCTCTGGGGAGATAGAATGATTCTTCTGGGATTTTTAAGTAAATCTGCTACATACTTAACAGTCATTTTACTGTGCCCTCAGGAATTGTTTTACGATTAACATAACCTTCTTTAGTACATGTAACCTTCATTTAGTGAATCAAACTTTATTTTCAGTTGCTTTTGCAAAAATTAATATCTTCTTCTATGCTGTAAATTAAGCTATTGTTAAATGCATGAATGTTTTTATTATTTATTACCTTGCTTTAGCTCTGTTTTTATTTCGCTCTGTTCATCAGAATTTTTTTTTCTCTGATACATTTTTATTTGAATGGAGGTTCCAGAATTAGAGCTTTCATACTCAAAATAACATTCTTGCTCCTCATGGTTGTGCAAAATTAAGAAAACAAAATATTAATATAGGCTTAATAAAATGTATCTTTATCTCCTAAGACTGCCAGCGCTCTGCAGAGTTATTTTTAGTATTCTTATTTGGCACCCTTTCCTGAAGCGTGAGCATTTTAATTTTTATTTATTATTTTACTGCAGAGAAGGAGCACACAGGTAGCCTGACAAATGAATTTGTCAACAAGTACATATAAGAAGGATTGAAGCTGTTGCCTCAGGATGAGTCTCTTTTTTGCATGGGAGGTGTTATTTTAAAATCATTTTAAGATATTTTATACAATGATAGACTGGTGTGGGTTGAAAGGGGCCTTAAACATCATCCAGTTCCAACCCCCCTGCCACGGGCAGGGACAACTTCCACTAGACCAGGTTGTTCCTGGTCCCGTGCAACTTCACCTTGAACGCTTCCAGGGTTGGGGCATCCACAGCTTCTCTGGGAAACCTGTTCCTGTGTCTCATTACCCTCATAGTAAAGAATTTCTTCCTTCTGTCCGATTTAAACCTGCCCTCTTTCAGTTTAAAACCATTGCCCCTTGTCCTGTCACTGCAGGCCCTGATAAAAACTGTCTCTCCACCTTTCTTAAAAGCCACCTTTGTATGCTTAGAATCTCAGAATCACCAAATCATTAAGACTGGAAAAGAATTCCAAGATCATCAAGTCCAACCGTTGACCAAACGTCACCTTGTCAACTAAACCATAGCACTGAGTGCCACGTCCGGTCATTTCTTGAGCACTTCCCGGGATGGTGATTCCACTGCTTCCCTGGGCAGCCCATTCCAAGGCTTAACCAACCTTTCAGTGAAGAAATTCTTCCTGATGGAGAAGAACCTGAACCTCCCCTGGCACAGCTTGAGGCTGTTTCCTCTTGTCCCATTACCTGTTGCCTGGGAGAAGAGGCCGATCCCCACCTGGCTGCAGCCTCCTTTCAGGGAATTGTAGAGAGTGATAAGGTCCCGCTGAGCCTCCTTTTCTGTAGGCTAAACAATCCCCGCTCCCTCAGCTTCTCTTAGGACTCGTGCTGTAGAACCTTCACCAGCCTTGTTGCCCTTCTCTGGACTTGCTCCAGCACCTCAATGCCCTTCTTGAATTGAGAGGCCCAGAACTGGACACAGGATTTGAGGTGTGGCCTCACCAGTGCCGAGTACAGGGGGACAGTCACTGCCCTGGTCCTGCTGGACACACTGTTGCTGATCCAGCACCCCGAGCCTTTCCCCCATCCCTAGGCAAGTCGGCTGGTCATAAAAGGAGCTCAGGTTGGTCCAGCAGGACCTGCCTTTTATGAATCCATCCTGGCTGGGACTAATTCCGTGGTTGTCCTGTACATGCCATGGGATCACACTCAGGATAATCTGTTTTATAACCTCTTTGGGCACTGAGGTCCAGCTGACAGGCCTGTAGTTCCCCTGATCTTCCTTTGGATCGTTCTTGTGGATGGCCATCACATTGTTCAACCTCCAGTCGCCTGGGACCTCTCTGGTTAACCAAGGCGGATTATAAATCATGGAGAGTGGCTTGGTGAGCTCTTCCACCAGCTCCCTCAGTACCCTGAGCTTAAAAGCTACCAGAAGGTCCCTCCGGGGCCTTCTCTTCTCCAGGCTGAACAACCACAGCTCTCTCAGCCTATGTTTGTAGGAGAGGTGCTTCATCCCTTTGATCATCTTCATGGCCTCTTGTGGACTCCCTCCAACAGGTCCATGTCCTTCCTGTGCTGGGACCCCAGAGCTGGATGCAGCATTCCAGGTGGGGTCTCACCAGAATAGACCAAAGGGGTAGAATCCGGTCCCTCACCCTGCTGCCAGCGCTGCTTTTGGTGCAGCCCGGGAAATGTTTGGCTTTCTGGTCAGCAAGTGCACATTGTTCACTCATGCCCAATTTGTTGTCTGTCTGTATCCCCAAGATTTTTGCCACAGGGCTGCTCTCAGCCTCTTCGTTCCCCAGCCTATACTGATCCTGGTGATTGCCTTGACCCACGTGCAGAAGCTGTACTTCACCTTGTTGAATTTCATGAGTTTCACACGGTTCCACTCCTCAAACCTGTCAAGGTCCCTCTGGATGGCCTCCCTTCCCTCCGGCATGTCAACCACTTGACTTGGTGTCATCTGCAAGCTTGCAGAGAGCGCACTCAATCCCACCACCTGTGTCACTGAGGAAGATATTAAACAGTATTGCTCCCAGATCCTTGGGGGACACCACTGGTTCAAGGTTTCCACTTTGACATTGAACTGTTGGCTGTAACTCTTTGGATGGGGCCATCCATCCAGTTATCAAATATCATGAGGACTGGTTTGGCAACTATGTCAGCCAGCTCCCTCAAGACCCTGGGATACATCTCATTGGGTCCCATGGACTTGTGCATGTTCAGTTTCCTCGGGTGGTATCAAACCTGAGCTCTTCAGATGGGATCTGCTCTTATATACATAGATAGATCTAAAGCAAGAGAGTCCATTCAGCTTGTATATTGAAAGTGTGTGTAATTTTCCCTCTGGCACAGAGCAAAGTTTCTGAAAGCATGCATTTACATTTATTGTTAAAATTTATTTTAACACATCTCATAGTGACCCATTCTATCTATGCCATATTTTGGAGATAGAAGAATCCAATGAAATTACAGTACGCTGCCAATATTAAATCAATGTCTTTATAGAAAATAACAAAAATTGACAGCTGTCACTGTTTTCTTACTGGATTTGTATTTTGACCTCTGAGAAGTAGTCACAGTTTTCACTTGTGTTGCAGGCGTTTCTGTCTGAGTTTGCCACATAACACTGTGCTGCCAAACCTCCCTGGCAGGGCAGGTCTCAGCCCTTCCTGGCCGTGTCTGATGGCCGCTGGTGGTTGGATGTGCCTGTCCCAGGCCCTGTGGAGGGGTTTGCAGAGGACTGGGAGGTGTGTGCTTTGATCCTGGGGTCTCTGTGTGCAGTGACCTGCATGAGAGTGACCTGCAGGAATCTTATTCCTTGGTTAATTCACTTTCCAGCCTGATTTCACAGCCCCTGCATCCACCCAGTGTTGTAGTTCTTTTGTAGGAGACAGAAAAATGTCTTTTTTTGGAAACCACCGTTCATTTGTATACCTTCATGTATTTATTCTTAACAAGATTTACTGAATAAAGAAGATTTGCCAGTCATGGCAATATTCACACCCAAGATGATATTAGCCACAAATGTTTGCCGTCTTGGTATTCCACCATTTTGGCATCCTGATCCCTTTGCTTGCAGAGTCATTTTCCCTTTTACAGTAATGTCACACTCCAGGTATGTATCAAAAGACTGTGACATGGAACCTGAACTCTGACCTGTTTTTTCATTTCTGTCCAACACTGAACACGGTGCCCTTCCCCTTCCTTGCCTCTCTTTCTCCACCATGCTCTATAGTAAAATGCCAGGGTTCAAGCATGAAATCAGGTAATTAGCCATTGGGAAATCCTGTACTTCAGGTTGTCTGATTGTGGTATTTGGGACAAAACTTAGTGTTTTCAACTTCCTACACAGTTGTTAAAAATGGTTACATTTCTGGAAATTTTCCATTCATTTTACGAAATGAGGAAGATTGAGACAGGAATTAAAAGCGTTTGGGACCATCATTCATTGGGCAGTCATATATATAAATATATATATATATATATATGTAGATACACATACTGCTCTTGTGGGCACTCCCTTCTTAGTCATCTTTACCCATCAAGAGGGATCCATCACTTATCATTCCAGCTTATTTTCAGGACACTTTTCAGCATCTGCAATGTGTTAGAAAGCAGCTGTGTTCGTTTTGCCACCCTGGTTCCTCCCTCCAGTGCTAATCCATCCCTTTATAGAAGTGGGAAGAGAAAAAACAGGATGGGAAGACGGAGCTATTGAATTGCAGAGAATCAGAGTCAGTTTAACTCACATATGACTTCTGAGTCCCTGCCTTTGCATACCAAACGCCTTGGATTTTGTGTAGAATTTTGGATGTGATTCCTACATTTCAGAAAATGACTTAAAAAGTAGTCACTGTGTATTTTAACAGTTCCCAACTGAAGAAAACAAGAAGTTTGCACTTCAGAACATCTGTACTTAGGCTAAAGAAGCATTCCACTGACTCCTTACTTCAAACTTGCATGGACTAGCACCTAGTGGAAGATGGCTTTGTCTATAGTAAATAAACAAAAAGGGGATAATGTTAGCTCTTTTTCTTAAATGGCACTGATTCTGGGAGCCTTCAGCTCTCCCTTTTCCTGGCACTGGCCCTAGGGAGGGCTAGCTGGACCTTAGCTGGCATTTAACCTTCTCAAGCAGACTGGAGCCCTGGACTTGGGCTGCCCATCCTGGGGCTTGCTCTGCCATTGAGCACCAGCCAAAGTGTCAAAGCCCTCCATGGCTTTGGCAGCATCTCCCTGTCTTCCTGGTCTCGGTGGAAATGGGCTCCCTGCTGCTGGACACGGGCTGGGTGTACCAGCGTGTGCAGCCCAGCGTGTGCAATACTTTGGGAATGTGACTCGTTCCTCATTCACCATTCTGGCCAAGCCCCCAAACACCATCCCAGAAACCTGGTACCCATTTCCTCTGCTTCTGTCGCCATCTAGGAAAGTTTATTTCCTCAAACCCACAGCCTAATGTGTAAATGCTCTCCTGAGCCGAGGACAAACATTCATCCTGCTTTCTAAGAGAGGTAAAACCTGAGTGCTTCTCATTTGAGATGGACTTGTTTCCACTTTAGCTGCCTGGGAGAATTGCTCCACATGACAGCCTGGGAAGGAGAGAACCTATCTGTGTCCTTCAACAAAAGAGGAGCTGGACCTCACAAGCTTCTGGCTGCCGGTGCAGGACAGTCCAGGTTTTGGCAAGGAGAATTACTTGGAGCTGGGGAGGAGGACGAGCGGGATCCATTTTGAAAGCCACGTGGGGGATGCCTGTTTGAGTGTGTGTTGCTCGCAGGAGACTTCACCAGGGCTTACAGGAGAATATGGAGGGGTTTGGGCAGTAAGCCAAGCCAAGCTGGGTTGTATGAAATGCAAACAGAAAATAGCAATTCGCAATGCCTCATAACTCAATTGAACCTGTAAAGGGCTTCACAGGGCCAGGGAAAGGTTAACCCTTCCACGGCAGCCCTGTCACGTCTCACCTCCTAACCAAAACCATGGAGCCCTAAGAACCCTTCAGAGACATTTGCAGGGATCTTCAGTGATGGGAAGGGTTAGGTGTAGCTTGCTAATTGTCAAGGCTCACATTGCAAGCTTTTATTTCATAGATGTTAAAATTAGAAGGCGGATTTGTGATCCTCTCACCTGGCCATAACAGTTGCTATACTGAGCCTAATAATATGTGCGTCAATTCTCTTAAATATTTTAGTAAAGTCTTCACTATCTAAGTGACAGAAACTTCTGCCTCAGTCAGTGGTTGATTATGTCTCTTGAAATATAGCTATTTGTTTCTGGCTTTTTTTGTTACTGCATATTCAGTGGTTGGGATAAGAACAGAGTGGGTATCCCTTTCAAAAAGGGGAGTTTCATTCTGTGGTTGGCTGCATGCTATTTCCCTGACTGACTTCTCTGGGAAGAAGATGGTAATTGTCATTCCAGGGTTGCTGGAAGGCTGAAGTGAGACCTGTGTGCTGCGTTATCACTTTGGCTTCTTTGGTGTGGGAGGCGTGGGTGATATCCCTGTGGAATGCAGGGAGCAGTGACACTGGTAGCGTGCTGTTGCTGCTGCTGTGCCTTCAGGACTGAGCTAATGCTTGCAGGTTGCCACCGTGGCGTGAGTCAAAGTTGAGTTAAATTAGGATCACCTCACTTATTACGATCTTTCGTTTCGCGTAAGAAATGTTGGTTCTGGATGCTTATCTAGAATAGCATCGGCGTAACTGGCTGAATTAGCAACCAAAGGCCAAAGTGTGACAGAAATATGAGGCTGTAAAACAAGTCAGCGGGTGGGGATTGGGAGTGGGCTCTGCCTCCATTAGGTCAGTAATAAACCATCGTCAGCTATTTTTTTATTAAAGAAGAGGTCTCAGTTAATGAATTGATGTGTGTGGGAATTAATGCTGGATGAGTCCCCCTGGGGCTTTCGTGATGAGGGTCATATAAAATATTAATGGAATTAAAACAAACAATCCCCTGCTCTTCCTAAGTACCTTCTGGATGGGTTTCTGTAAGCGTTGGTCAGGGAAGATGTGGAGCTCCAGGAGAGACAGGCCAGTGTTGTTACTCCCATTTCATGGTCAGGGAGATGAAGGCAGTGGAAAGCAGTGACCCTGGGGCCACACAGTCCAGCAGCAGGGCTGCACAGAAGGTCTGAGAGTTCTCCTGTCAGGTGCTTTTGCTCTGATCTCTGTTTTCAGCTCCTTTTTCAGAGAAATGGAAGTCATCCAGATTGCTCCTGCACTGCTAGGCTGGAAGCTGATCTTTCTGGGTTTGGGATGGTCTTCAGGAGTCCCAAATCCATAGGCTTCTTATTCACAAAATTTCTCTGTGCTTCCAGATGAGAGAATAAAACCCAGTAGATGTGGCTTTTTTGTCCTGGTACCTCTTCCACAGGACACATTCCCTTGTCTTTCAGATTGTCCATTCCAGAGGCTGAGTATAGCAACTCAAATGACAGGCTTGGGAAGGATAAAGTCTTTTTCGTTATGTGTGTGCAGTGCAGAGCAGTGCAAAAGATCTTTAGCTTGCTGGATTCAAGCAAGCTAACTTCAGGAGCAGCATCCCTGAATCATTTCCTCCAGTTCCCAGGCTAACACAATCACGGTACTTTCATACTCCAGAGCAGGAACTGTGATGTAACAGGGTGTTAAATATCTACAGCAAAATGCTTTTGGACGTGGCACAAAGCTGTAAATTGTTCCAGAGGGATCTCAGAAATCTTCCCGCTGCTGCAAAGTGTGAGGATGTACTCTGCATCCCTGGGCATGACTTGATCTGGTAATCTGAGAAACATCCAGTGTGTTGAGGAGGAGGAGACCCTGGCAGGCACTCCAGGCTAAACAGAGCTGATGATGTTTGTGTCGTGCAAAAGCAAAGCTAAATGTGTTTTCTCGCACCTATTTGTGTACCGTGGGCATGGAACAGACCAAGCAAGACTTGTCACGTTTTCTGCATAACATGGTGGTGCATGAGTGCACGTGGATGTGCTCTGGAGAGGGCAGGGCTGTACAGTGCCCTGCAGCAAAGGCCACTGGTGTTCCTGACACAGGGCTAGCGAGTGACAGCACGTGGCCAGCTAAGGGTGGCGTAACTTTCTGCGCTGACAACAAGTGCGAAGAAGAACTTAAAAAGTCAGAAAAATTGTAACTGGGAATATTTTAAAGCACTTTCCTGTTATTTTTTTCCCAAGGAAATGAAAATACTAAAATTATTCCAGAAGACAGATAACATCCTGATAACCATTCCTCCTTGTGGCCTCCAAAGCAGTATTATTGGGCCCTGAATTATAGAATTAGATAATCACAGAACGGTTTGGATTGGAAGGAAGCTTAAAGATCATCTGCTTCCAACATCCCTGCCATGGACAGAGAAATCTTCCACAAGAGCAGGTTATTCAAAACCCCATCCAGCCTGGCCTTGAACACTGCCAGGGTTGGGGCATCCACAGTTTCTGTGGGCAATGTGTTCCAGTGCCTCATCACCCTCAGAGTAAAGAGTTTCTTCCTAATATTTAATCTAAATCTGCACTCTTTCAGTTTGAAGCCATTAAAAATGAACCTTGCATCGTGCACATATCGCTCCTGGAAATTGGAAATCAGATATGGCAGTGGGCAAATCTTTTCCCACACTGATGGGAGAGTTTATTGCATTCTTGGTAGACATCCTTGAGTCTTTAAATAAGGAAAATAATATGAATAATAGTTGTGTCATATTTCTATAGCAAACCACGAAAGGATGTTCTATAGTCCACTCAGTCTTTCTCCCCCCTCATCTGCTTGTCTGCCTTTCAGGATTCAGTGGGATCTTATTGTGTGGCTGGTGTAAGCCCTCCTTCCAAAAGAACTGCCCATCTCCATCTCCTCGGAAACAGCCGAAGGGGGTTGCGGAGTCATAAAAATTTATGTTTTCATCAAACCGGGCCAAGGAGAATGGGGGTCCCACACCCAAAAGAATGAAGACACGACAGAACAAGGACTCAGTACGTGAGGTGGGAGAGGGGGGTGGGACACGAGAGCCAAGCTGGAGCTGTGAGTTGGAAACTGAGGCTCCCTGCAGAGCTAGTGGGCATGAGTCTGGCACAGTGGAGTGCAAGGGGTTCAGGGGCTTTGAGAGGCGTGCGAAGGGTTCAGGGGCTTTGGGAGGCTGCGGACAGGGCAGGAGTGGTGGGAAATGCTGAGGACTGACACAGTGATCTCTCTCTTAGATGTCAATGCGGAGTGGACGGAAGAAAGAGACTCCGGGGCCTCGAGAGGAGCTCAGGTCACGGGGTCGAGCTTCCCCTGGCGGCGTCAGCACCTCCAGCAGTGATGGCAAGGCTGAGAAGTCACGACAAGCGACAAAGGTAATATCAGATAGAACACAGGTGTGAGGTGGCCAAGGACTGCCCACAGTGGGTGGGATCCATTTGAGGATCCAGGGGCACAGCCCAGAAGAGATCCACCAAGCACCCCATGCTGGGTTAGCTCCCTGAAATGGGCAGGATCTCTCTTTGCTCTCATCTTCACCATCTTGCACGTTCCTAAGAACTGATGTCCAGTCTCACCAGACTGTTTTAGTGCTAATTTTTCCATATCCTGGCTCCATGTTGCTCTGCTAGTGTCATCAGCACACATGCTATGGTGTCTGTGTCTCACCTGCTGCAGTCTGTAAAGGCCTGTCGAGTTGGAAGATTTCCCTATCACCCTTCACCTTCCCTGTTCTCCTTGTCTCCTTGCAGAAAGGCCGGTTGGAGGAATCCTGCACTCCCAAGAGCAGCAAGCAGGGCCGAACAGAAGAGATCTCAGAGAGTGAAGGGGAGGACACCAATGCTCCCAAAAAAACCAAAACTGAGGTGAGTTCTCCCTGCTGTGATTTGCTAGCATGTCCCAAGTCCAGAGCAAAGGAGTCTCCAGTTCCCTATCTGTTCTGCTCATGCCCACCCAGCTCGAGGTTCCTGCTGCTTGGGAGCCCTGCAGGACTCGAGTTCTGCACTGCAGCTCTTCCAACATAAATGGCATCTGCCTGGCTACAAAAATGCCACGAGGAAAGATGACTGAGCAGATGGAGGCTCTCTGTCTCTTTTGCCTTGTGTTCAGGGGGCTGCTGTGCTCTCGGAGCTGGGCATGTGCCCTGCCTTTCCCAGCTTAGTGGCAAGAGCCTGGCTCTGTGCACAGCCGCAGGTTGGGTCGGAGTCAGTCTCTTCTGATCCCCCAGCGCCGTGTGAAATGAAGGTGCTTAAGTCATGGTGGGTTCCAGGCGACAGTCATGCAAAACCTGCTTGTGCACCCACAGAGTTGTGGCAGGGCTTTTCTAAAACACCAACAGCATCAGGCTGGATTGGTGGTTGGGTGGTTGGAAGAAGACTCAGCTCTTGTACTTCTCCATTCCCCGTTAGCCTGTTCAGGGAACTGGCCTTAAAGGCCTGCAAACATGGGGATGCTTGCTCATGTTGAGAGGTCGTTGTAACTAAACCATCTTGGTTATACTTTTGTAATTTCTCCATATGGACAGTCTGTTCAGCTCAATGGTGGTATTTTTTCAGCTTAGCCTCCCTTGCTAGAGTGGCACTTGTTAATTTCCCTTACCCATGATGACTGCTTAATCACCAATGCACATTGTCCGAGGCAACAGGTGGTGGGGAGGAGCAGGGATTGGGGAGCACAGGGGGAACTCCTGGAAGTAAGGACTGGAACAGTGAGAGGGGTCTGGAGGGGAGCTGGTCTCTCTGACCAGGGAGAGCTCTGTAGGGGCAAGAAAAGCAGTTCTGGGTCTAGGGCCTGTGCTGGCACCACTGTGGTGTGTGCTGCTCCATGCCACTGGTGATACCATGCCCTGGCCAACAGCCCATCACTTGTGCTGTATCTGTTCCCTCTCACCCTTGTGTGTAACAGTTCCCTGCCCTCTCTCACTGCCTCTTTACACAAGGTACCCGTATTTACCTCCTTCCTGAACATGGAATGCTCATGAGGGACCTGAGAGCACTGGAAAGGAGGCAGGAGGACTGGTTATGTATATGTTATGTATACCTTGCCAGACAATGTCTCCTTTCCTCTGTGAGGTTTTCTAGTGCTGGGGTTGGCAGAGAAAGGTCAGAAAACAAGTTCTCTGGGAACTTGACATGTGGTCTGGGAGGCCTCATAATGCCCCTTTCCTCCTTCCTACTTCAGGAGTTGCCCTGTCCTCCATCCCCGTCCGATGTTGACAGCCTTGATGGCCACAGCTTCAATGATGAGATGAGCAGTGACCCACGGGACATTGACCAGGATAACAGGAGCACCTCTCCCAGTGTCTACAGCCCTGGGAGCGTGGAGAATGACTCCGACTCCTCTTCTGTGCTGTCCCAGGGGCCGTCTCACTCCTACCACCACCCTCCTCTCTTCCCCCAGAGCCCGCCGGTAGCTCCCCCTCCTGACAGCCTGGCCCGTCCACCAGAGCCCAGCTTTGGGCTCCCGGGCGAGGTGCACCCCCAGGGACCTCCTGCAGGAAGTTACCATTCCCAGCTGGAGGGCCAGGCCTCCCGCATTTTCCAGGCTCAAGCCCCACAGACACCTGCCTCCTCCTCCTCCTCCTCTGCTGTTGCTGCCCCTTCTGCTCCCTCTTCCTCCTCCTCGTCCTCTTCCTCCTCTTCCTCCTCCTCTTCCTCCCACACTCCCCTTTATCCTACAGCCAATGTGGTTCAGGTTGGGGCCAAAATTGCCAGTGGAGTGGGGGGGCTCCCAGCACCAGGGGCTCGTGAGCAGACCCTCAGCGCCAAGCACAATCCACCACCCACCACCCCAATCTCACTGGCGTCAGTAGGAGGAGGGCTCCCCCCTCAAAAGACGCCCCCAGCCAACCCTCCAGCTGCCCCCCCAGCCTCAGCCCCTTCCTTCCCCCACGTCTCCTCCAACCTGCCTCCTCCACCGGCCCTGCGCCCCCTCAACAACTCAGTGGCCGCCTCCAGCTCCCCAGGGATGGTGGGGCAGGCCCTGAGTGGCCACCTGCCCTCGCCCCACAGCATGGGGCAGGACAAGGCACCGGCTCTGGCCCCCTCCCGCTACCCCTACGCCCCACCACCGCTGCCGCCCTCCAGCTCCTCTGCCCAGTACCCCCAGGCCTCCCCGGGCCAGCCCCTGCCCAGATACAGTGCTTCCTACCGGCACTATTTCCCCCCGCCCAG